>CAMZMU010000057.1:54219090-54400084 GCA_947311845.1 Poa pratensis | reverse complement strand
AAAAGGTCGAATTTCTACACAAAATTTTACCTTCCTTTTACTCGGTGGAGGTCTACTCTCTTTGTTTACTTTCTTCCGTGGCAAAATTTGTTTCTGAATATAAGATTAAAAAAAGGAAATTCTGAGTTGCTGATTAAGAATACACAACTAAAGACAACTTCAAATAGCATAGCTAAGCCAGGTATATCAAATAAGTGACTACTTGGACAGGCTTTCCACCACAATCATCGAATGGTCTCAATGACCTCAAGCATCCAGCTTCATCAATAAAGCTGTAGCCATCTTGAATTTCCGCATTTTGAGAATACATTGCATGCCAGACCGTCATTAAACCTTTGCCAACTCCATGCTTCCTCACAGATAATTGTTCTCACATGGAAAAGTGGATCTCTGGGCAGTAGACACCATGACCTGCAGAAGAGCAATTAGAAAGATGGGCACCCGAAAATAGAGTTTCAATATACAAAATGAGAACAAATTAACATGGATTACAAAGAAGGAAAGAGCAAAACTAGTTAGTTTGGTTGACAGCATCTTCAGCTCAGGCACTAAAACAATTTGTCAATCAACAACTGGGAAAAAACACGAGAATCTCAAAAAACAAATACAGTTAGCTCTAATCTGACATCTAACCAAATAGTGCCCCTCACAAAGACTGTTACAGAAAATGGCGGAACAAAGGCAATACCCCCTGGTTCTAATTATAAAAAAGATTTTCGTTACTGAAATAAACATTATACTGGATCAGAATCACTACGAGCACAGGACATGACCCTAACTTGTCAATACACACGCGCGATGGCACAAAATGGTAATGCTTAAACAGGAAAAACAATGCTAGAAATGACAATAAAAATGCTTACTTAGCCATAAATAGTGATGATGCTTCCTAAATGGCTATTTTCGAAAGAAGAGGCTATAGTACCTGAAAACCAAAATATATATACTTGGTCATTCTGACTAGCAGCATCAGTACGAGTGTACGACAATAGGCATACACAACGACGCAAGAGGTATGACACCAACTGTTCAACATTGTTTAGCACGAGGAACAAAAGTTGTGCTAGAAACCAAATGTATGCAACTGGGTAGTCTAAATAATACCTTTCTCCTTTTCACAACTCCTTGATCCTGGTAGGTTTATGTCCTGTGGCATCTCAGCTACCAAAAAAGAACAGCATTGATATTTCAAATTGATAATATTAGCAGCTTAACCACATCTAAAGATGCAAATCACAAATGAAGTATGCAAAATATGTTAGCAACATTAGTAGAAAACATCAACTATAGACCAGAAGCAAGCATTAGAGGAGATTTGAAAGTGCTTGCAGATCCTTTCTACTTTCCTTGTTTCTCAAAAAGACTAGTAGGAAATTTGCACCAAGAACAAAGCAACCACAACTTGCAGAACAAATGAACATGGAGAGCAAAATCAAGCGCAAGCTGCTCAATATATTGACATCGTCACAAATGAGTGAAGAGCCAAAGATAAGGTTGGAACTTCCGTAGTCAACTCAATAACAATTACAGTTCAGCATCATTCTGAGATGGACACAAGAAAGAGTAAAAGCATGCCCAAAGAACTTTTACAGAGCATGCTCAATAACACAAAAACTGGTTAATAGCGGTGTTTCAAGATGGACACGATAATATAGGATCTGTTCAGTGTTCCACAAACGATGAAACAATGACCGAATTTGTTAGTAGAACTGCCTAGTTGATTAAGCTTCCAATTTTGATCTTTTAACTAACATGGATAATATGTATGGTTGTGATGGTAAATGACTTTTCAGTGACCTTAAATTGCTAATGGAGACATACCTCTGACATGACCGTGTGCCCTTTGGGCAGGGGATCGAATTCACCCCCAAGAGATGGGCCATCCTTGCGGAAGACCTTCCTAAGAATATAATCCTTCGGAAACAGAACTTGTGGTCGAAGTGTGTGTTTCTTTCCTACAGGCTTACTCCTATCAACAGCAGTGTCATCCTCAGCACGCAAATCCACAATACTGTGCAACTAGATTGCAAAAGGAGGAATACCTACTGCTGCTACAACTGACCCAGTTGATCCTGTACTAACTTGTGTTTCCATAACGAACCCCTGCAGCTTCCATGAGTTTCCTCTCTTTCCTCCTCCGCTCCTTGAACCATATTTTGACCTGACTGTAAGTCAAACCAACAGATGCTGCATACTCTGTCATGTCCTCCGGCTTCGATATTGTACATCTGGATCGAATGATATTCAGCCACGGCAAAAGAATAGAATACAAAAATGAATATGTACATATTCAGCAGGAACAGAGCTTGATGCAGTAGCATATATATTACCAGAATAAAAACCTCTCCAGCATCTGGATTTGCAGGGGAGATTTCTTTGTCCCCGCATTGTCGCTCTTAGCCATAAGACCTTTAGCCATCATCTATAGAAAACCACAATTAGCCTGAGAGCACCAAGCAGGCTAATAACAGAAAATAGGCAGTTACAGAACAGTAGAAAGTCCAGGAAATGGCAGCTTCACAAATCGCAGCTCCTGTAGAGGAGCTCAGATTCTGATTATTCCAGTGTGGAACTGCAACCGGATGCAAAGTTAGCAGCCAAGGAGCGAGTATAATCATCGTGGCACTGGTGCCGCTAACTAGAACAGGCAGACGCTGACTACAAAATCAGGATTCATGAGCCAAATTTCTACGGGCCCGGTCACCGCGGAACCTCGAACCCAGCAGGTGGCCTAGCTTAATTACAAATCTACCCGGACCCCCTAATCGTCCTGACAAGAGGAATTCGAGTTTCTTAGTCCAGCACCCAGTTCCCAATCCCCGGCGAAGGCGTGGGCGGAACTCGAATTCCTCTTGCCAGCTGAGCCAGGGCGGATCTTTTTCCGGAAATTGCCCGTGAGCGGGGTTTAAACTTGCTGATTCCTGGACGAGAAAGAGTTCGTACCTCAAAAGCCAGCCTGCGGAGACAGCAGGGACGCGATGCCCGACGAGGAGGCGCGGGGACGGCGAAGGCGGCGGCGGCGCGCATGGGAGGCGGCGGTTCAGGGCCTGAATCCTAAACCCCGGGATTAGAGGAGGCGCGTTGGTAAGGTCGGGCGAGACTGGGCGCTGAGCCACGAGCAGCGGGGAGAAGCGCGGAGGGCGCGGCGTTCTAGGTGGCGGCGGCGAGAGAGGGAGTGCGCTGCTGCTGGGGGAGATGGCTGGCCGCGCGGCGCAGGTGGTTTTAGCGGCGGTGATCCGGCCGGGGTGGAGGTGGGGAACTGAGGCCGGGGAATGGAGCCAAAAACCCTACCGACGTGGGCCGCCGTTTCGCGGAGTAGCCTTAAACCCTCACGCCGTTTTTCCGGTTGGGAGAGGAGGGCAATGGATAAATATCTACTATGCTTTTCTTGCGATAGACCCCTGTCTGTTGTCTGATTCCGAAAATAACCCTCCGTTCAAAACTTTTTGAGTCCATTATGTCTTTCTTTCTTCCTGAAAACGAGGGCTCACCGTCGTCTCTTCATCGTTCATTCGTTCGATACACGCGTTTTATAAGTTGTTTTTAAGGAGTACATTACGGAGCACAATATTGAAAACAAGAATAGCTATGTGCTTCTTTAGTACATCTCACTCATGACTCAAGTGAATTGGTTTCGAGAGCATTTCGTCACATTTTGGCAACGTTCAACACGATTCACCGCCTACTGTCCTTTACGCCACTCATTCCAAATAACACTTGCCCGCCCCCTAAATAGAAGGTTCTTCTTTTTCGTTGACTTGTTTTTTTTGAAGGGAGATGGTATACTGGCTAGCCTAGCATTTTTCTGGAGTAGTGAAAGAAATGGAAAAGGTTGCCATACTCGTATTTCAGACATTTGTATGTACATCAAAAAATTGTGCTAGAATCACGAAGTCGAAGTACACAGCACGTTCGCGTACGGTAGAAAAAAATCTGCCGAGAGAATGAGAAGAAGACATGTGTCTGGTTCATCGTATACAGCTACGGACAAGCGTGAAGGGATGTTCTGCTGACTGCCACGCATCAGCGTGAGTTGCTCCCGTGCGCGTACACTGACCCTTCGCAAAGGGAGCCCTCTCCCAAGAGTGCCGGCTTGATGGGCTCCTGATAGTACAGCGAGTACCAAGAGTGTGTTCGTAACTGAGGATCGAGGCCTTGCTACATGTACATGACGTGAGGGCAGAGGTCAAGGTCATAGCAAGTGGTATTCATGGTGGTTTTCAATTCGGGTTATTTTTCTCTGCTCGATTTGCACTTCGTGATTTAAATCCGAACGAATGTGTTAATTCTCCATTGAATTGGCCCAAAACACTTTCGTGTACCCTATATCGTACGAACGGGAGTCGCGTGAGCTGCAGCGGCGGGATCCGTCTGACCTACCCTCAGGCAGAGATTGAATGGCGGAGTTGAGGGACCACAAAGAAAACAGACAGCAATAAAAATGTAGAATGCATAAACATCTTTGCCTCCTTCACCAACACGCCTATCATCGTCTTGTCAAAACTCCTGGTCATCAAAGCACCTACCAGGTTTGACGAATCAGACCAAAGACAATTATGCCTCCAACGCTAATGGCTCCATCAATGCCGCTAGGCAAGCAACCGCCTCAGAATGAAGTGCATCAGTAAGATGCACCGATTTTCCCTTGCCAACAGCAACAAACTCGCTCGCCTAGTCACGAATGACATAACCCCGACCCCTAGTCTTCGATGACTGATCAAACACCCCATCAGAGTTTACTTTGACATAATCTTCAGGTGCCCTTGATGCCTCGTAGAGCAGGAATGCAACAGATGCGAAACAATGTAGATTACTAAACAGAGAATTTGAAGGGAAGAAAACTATATTTGTTTGGCAAAATTCTTGTAACCCAGAGGTTAAATGTACGGGTCTGGAGAAAAAGGTGTTGGATGCTCGGAAATCAGTTTTGGGTAGTACGAGCATATGATCCCATTATCTAAAAACCGTATTTTAAAATGTCAAAAAAATCAAAACAAAAAATTCGGGTATAGATCCAACATTTTATGACCGTACAGAAAGTTTCGCGAAAAAATGACAATTTTGTGTGCTGTGTAAAAAATACAATATGTTGCTTCAAAATAACTTTGTACGATACATTGTCTTTTTTGCACATGTCACAAAAAATGTCTTTTTTTCATGAAACTTTTTTGTGAAACATAGAATGTCTAGATGTACTCCTGAAATTTTTGTTTCAAATTTTTTGACATTTTTATATATATTTAAAATATATTTTTATAACGGTGCATCTAGACCTCCGTTGGATGCTCTCCTTCCTTCCTACATGTATTCAATGCAAGAAACTCTCGCATGTCTACCTAGGCTGCCAACTATAACCACTCTCTAAGAGCATCTCCAACCACGATGAGCAAATTTGGCTCCCAAACTGTGTGCGGACGACACGTCCAAACGTGTCCGCGACAGTGACTGGACCATCCCTAAAAGTGGTCTCCTTCAACCGTGTCTCCCAAAGCCTCTCCAAATTGTGGGACATTTGCATGTGATTGGTGGAGAAGGAGAGAGAAGAGTCAATGAATGATAAAAAAAAAGGAAAACAAAGGAAAGCGGAAGCGACCGGACACGTCCGGGCACGTCCGTCGCCCCCAAACCCTCCCCATATGGGGTGAGTTTGGGATGTGCCGGACAGCCCGGACGTATGGGGAGTTTGGGAAAGACGGTTGGGTGCACAATTTTACTCTTTCTCATGTCCGGACGCTGAAGAGGATTTGGCAACCGTGACTGGAGATGCTCTAAATGGTTAATGACTACCAACAAACAAAATATTGTATAATGATTGGCTATCGGAAGAGACCTATATAAACTGTAACCATCGAACAAATTACCACAATTTTCCAGGTCATGTGCTAATCGTTCTGAAGGGGTAGCTCGAGAAATACTACAAATATCATACAGAATCAACGACACAATCAACCACCAAATCGATTAACCTCAACAGCGTAACGGCAAACTGAGCATGCAAGAAAGGCGAACATCACAAGCACAAATGAATAATTACGAATTGATGGATGAACCTGAACGTGACAAGATAAGAATCCACCTCAGAAGAAAAAGACAATCTGCTACATATCAATCCTGAACCTGACAACCTGAGAGGCAACCAGTTCATGCAGACAAAGCACGAGAAATGAGAATTGACCCCAACATCCAGGTAGATATCTCGATGGGACCAACACCTATCAATCCTTTGTAGTGCTAAAATCTTATTTTTGAATAAACACAAGCATATAACTTAAGAGTGCTATATTTACATGCATTTGCTCAATCAGTCAATAGGGAAGACAATGTGAAATGGGAGTTGACATCACCATAAGCAAGAAGCAAGCATGACTTCGAATTTCACCAAGGTATTTAAAAAAAAAACTAAACCATCAATTGAAACAACATAAGCAACCAAAATACAGGGATAAAATAAAGCTAAGTTATTGTTCTTACCAGGAACAATAAGGGGATAGCAACCAGCATCTATTCTTTCCAGACTGAAAGCAATAAGAAAAACAAGGCAAGCTGAGCATATGTTCTAATCAGTACACAGCAAGACACGGAAATAAAAATAATCCTCCATTCCTAAATATATGCCTTTTAGCTTTTCCTGATTCATACGTATCTAGATGTATTTTAGTGGTATTTCACTCATTTTCTCCATATTGGCCCGTATTAAAATGTCTAAAACATCTTATACTATTATGTAACAGAGGGAGTAATATATAGGTGAGGTGAGTCCTGGCCTCCTGGGTACAGTAACGTACCTTCATCGCTCACTGCTGGTGAGCTACGCACGATAGCAAGCCATTACTGGCTTCCAGAAAGAGCAGATTCATGGCTTACGGACCTTCACTGCTCTTGTAAATTTGCATTAGTATACACGTCATGCGTGACCACCTTTTTGAGATGGTTTCTGTATGTATTGTTTGTACATTAAACAATGCACCATTTCCAAACAAGACACCATTTTAAAGCAAGAAGGGGGGGGGGGGGGGGGGGGGGGGGGGGGGGGGGGGGGGGGGGGGGGGGGGGGGGGGGGGGGGGGGGGGACTTCTGGCTTTAGTATGCTGAAATCATGCATTATGGACTTATGACAGAAAAATTGGTCGTCAATTTCCCTGTGTCCATCAGAATCAGAAGTATCACTCTGGCATGCCATAGCAAATACACTTATCATAGTTGAACTATCTGTCCTTCTTGAACAGGATGCAACTCAAGATTAATAAACCTACACAGAAAAAATAAGCCGTAGCTAAACAACATGGATGTCCAATTGCAAGGACAAACTGAAACTTCACAGATCTGATAAACATCTTGTGCCGACCAGGCTGCATTACCAAAAAGGTAGCAAGGTACATAGAGTTAGTAAACGCTACAGAGCATACAGTTGATGAAACAGTGGAGTCAATCCTGTTTCAATACCGTTCTACAGCAAGTTAGACTACAGAGCATGCATAGTACGCTCGACAATTCAGTCACCAAATTCAAGATCCTCAAAAAAAGCAGAAAGCCCCAAGTCATCTGCATCTAGTTCAGAGCCCCAGGCATGGAAGGTGTAGCTGGAGAGGAGCTGAAATTGTGAAAGGAGGCTCGGCACACTGAGGAACACATGACTTAATGTGTTTATGGCTCCAGAGATCCTTTCTTCTTCCCCTCCTTGAGGTCATACATAGATGTCCCAGGGATCTAGGCTTTCAGGTAGTAGATGCAGTTGGCGTCAACCGATGGAACTTATCAGCATTAACAGACAAGCACCTACGATGGCCGAGGAAGATGGCCTGGTTACCATGCTCTGACAGGCTCATACACACCTCTGTCGGTGTTCATCCTGAACCTCCATGCATGATCAGCTTGAATATTACCAGCTTGACAGGTTGCACAAGGAACAAGGCATCATATGCCCCGTTTTAGAAGGATGGACAGACAACATCTGAGAAGACGAACATTGAATGACCTAACCAGAATCGAGGATCTTGTAGTCGAAATCACCATAAAAATACTACCTATGCAGCCAGCCTGATGGAAGATACTGTCCTTGTCATCCTCAAACACTTCGAAACATCCACTGTCAGTCTTTGCCATGTACAGCTTACGAGAGGAGTCACAGAACATCAAAGGCTGGGCGCAGCCGCCGACCAAAGATAGCACAATTTGACACGCCTCAGTAACCATGGGCGCAATGAAACGAAACAGGTAGCCAGTGAATGGGTGAGAGACGGACCACGGTGTGCGGCGCTCCCTGTCCGCGAGGACGAAGAAGCCACCGCCGGTGTGGTGACGATGTAGTAACCGCGGAGCATAGGCAGGTCCTTGCGGAGGACGCGGCCTGTGGCAGTGTTCACCAAGAGCGCGTGCGGCGCTCGGCGTCCAGGGAGTAGCTGACCTCGTCGATCACGATCCACCGGTTGGGCGCAAGCGGGGGTCCGGGTTATTCTTGGTGTCGGCGGTGGCACTGCGCCAGGTGCTGCAGACCGCGCGGAAGTCCATGTAGTAGTCGACGTCGTGGGTGGTCAGAGGCAGTCGGCGACACGGTTGACGAGGTCGGACGGAAGCGAGGACCAGTCCGCAGATGCCGCCATCGTGTTCAGAAGGTTTCACATAGGATCCACGTCCGGGAACTTGGAGCGGTGAAGGGGATCAGGAATTGCTCTGGTCAGTTCATCCGAAATTTCTCCTACCATTTGTGAAACAAGGAAATTCATAGGCCAATCGTAAGCTGCAACATGCTAGTGCTTGATTCCAAGGAGTCTCAGAGCACTCACAGCCAGCCATGGCGTCGGAAAGAATCAACGATCAGAAACTTGGATTATACTCTTCCCCTTTTGCCAGGCGAGTGAACAGGGCTAGTGAAGGGGATCGCCCATTGCTGTCAGTCACCGCTCCAGTCAGATTCATCAAAATGTACCTACCATTTAAGAAATAAGCGAAATCCGGAGGCCAATCGTAAGTTTCAGCACACTAGTTTTTGATTCCAAAGAACAAAGCTCGGTTACTCACTGAAGCCATGGCATGGTGGACGAGGGAGCCGCGCAGGTCCCGTGGCGGCGGCGAGCCGCGGATCCAGAGAGGGGTCCGCTGCTCCGGACCGGATTAGCTCCGAATCGACCCATCTCGCGCGTGGGCAGCGGGAGAGAGGAGGGATTCGAACTAACGTTTAGGGATCAAGGAATAGCTCGCTGCTGAGGAAGAACGATGGGAGTGTGATTGGGAAGAACGGCGGATAACAGGGCATTGTCCTTTTTTATCAAGATTGACGGTTGAAAAAACCCCATCGCCTGTTTCATTCATCGCCTGGCAGGCATGTTATCTCTACTATATAAAGCGCAGTCGGTAGGTTCCGTGGTACGTCGTCCGCTCCCGCACTGCAGGAACCATCGCTAAAAAAACCGGAAGACAACTGGTACACCCGCTCCCGCTCGCAGGAAAAAAACGCTAAGGGCTCATTGATTTGTACGATAGGAAAAATGTAGGAATAGAAATCATATGATTGCAATGACATGTCTAATGGAATCATATGGGAAGAGAATGTTCCTTTGATTGGGTGAAGGAAATTTTCCATGATGTTGGATCTCATGTTATTTTCCTATGAAGTTTTGCACTACAAGATTCCTATGGGAATTTTCCTATGGGATATGATCCTATGAATCAAACGCCTCCGAAGGAAAAAAAATCCTATAGGATTCCAATCCACCAAATCCTTTGAAAATCCTATGAATCAAACGAGCCCTAAGGCAGAAAAGCCGGAAGAAAACCTACTGCTAGAAACGACCGAGCACCGTCCGCTCCTCCTAAACTGATCCCCTTTTCTACACCACCGCCTCCATCTCCGCCCGGCCGCCGCCGATCTAATCTTCGACCATCCGCCAACTGCGGCTCAGGCATACCTCCATCACCCGCCGTGCCGATTTCCACCGTCCACGGGCATCTCCTTCCCAATCCCCAGCGCCGCTTCCTCCCTATGGCAACTGCTGCAGCCTGGTGCGCGTGCAACCGCCGGTCAACTCAAAAACTGGCTCAGAACGTGGGGGTGGGACTGCCGATAGTGGGTGGTTCGAACTTCACCGAGTACAAAAGCCCCGAGCCCCTCAAAGATGCTCAGTTCCTCTTCTCTCGCTCCGTCGCCTCTCTCGAATCTGGCGACCAACCAGCTATCACCCTTTCAGACCGCCGAACTTGCCGACGTCGTCGGCACCGGACAAACCCCTTCCACCGGAAGTGTTAGCCTGCCCCACTGCTCGATATGTTCTGTACGTTGCCGCTGCATGTTGTTTGGGTTTGATTGATCGATCTTGCAGGTGAAGGTGGTGGTTCTGGAGGGGAACATCGTAGCATCGTGGAAGAACTTCGAGGTACACGAGGATCCAGTGTCCGCAACATTTTGCTAGATCCGTTTGCTTGAGCTGGATTGGTACGTAGGTAATAGAATTTTGTGTATTCATTACGCCTCAAGTTTCAGTATCTGAGTGCCATATCACTGGTGTACCCGTAAGGATATGTCCTGTAGGTTGAGTCATGGTCATCTATTTTACCTGCAGCATGCAAACAAGTTCTCGCTTTTCTATCAAATGCGAATGATGCATTTTATGGGCTTACTTAAAACAATTCGAATTTGTCTGTTGTGGTTCTAGAAGTACGATGCCCCCTCTGAACATGAGAAAAGGTAATTATAGAACTGAATTCAAACAGTTGGATGTGTTTGTTGTGTTTGCAAATAATCAACAATGGAGCTCTAATCCCCTAATATTTATATTATATGCCTTTAATCCTCCCTACTGCAGTCATTTTACTAACTTTAAAAGTTGGCCTAGTAAAAATAATCAGTCCGTGTATAGGTAAGTATTGTACCATGTCACTATATGTTTTCACTTGATCTTACTTGGCCGAAATTGCTTGATTGTAATTCCAAACATAGCAAACATAAGTTATGAATACCCCCCTAAAATTCTATTGTCCTTGTGTAGATCAACAATTAGTACTGATCTGGTTTGTGTTTCCATTAGACTATGGGTAAGTGAATATTTTCTTTCAAGCCATCTGGATATTGAATTCACGTATGATGCCAATTCCTTTGTCCAAGCGTGAAAGTGTTATATTATAATATTCTTGGTCCACAAGAAAAAATTTGCCAGAAGATGTACGCAGATCAGATAGATAACATGTGTCTCACCTGACATCTACTTTACATGTATGACTGCCTTGATATGCTGTAGTGTGGGAAGGAGATTTTTCTTTTCTTTTCTGTTTGACTTGATCTTTATTCAGAGAACTAACAGTACTATACATTCAGATATCGCCACACTACACTTTTCCTAGTTCCTATACTGATGGAAAAAAATGAAGTTGGATTGGAAGTTCGTTTAGCCCATGAAGTAAAGTTCTGTTTGGCCACTGTTCTGAAGAACATGCACCAGTTGCTTGACAGTGTCACTTGTGCCACATTTTTAAGATTCCCAACAGAAGACTGTAAGGAGGAATTCACAGCAAGCATCTAGAAAAATATCCTCAATGCTCATTGATTACCTATTCAGGTACGTATTTCTGGGATTTTGTCTTCCGTTTTGCTTGTGGGATGCACTGTTTTATGAAGTGATGTTAGTTTTTCAAGAAGTTCCTTTAGAAAGTTTTCTGGTGAGGAGTTTATTCCTATCTGCCTCCAATTATGAAAGTTCCTTTAGGAAGATTTCTGGTGGAAGTCAGACTACTATGTTCATGCCGTCATATTTGTGGATAGACTATTGCTTTCTTGCTCTCCTATCTATGTTAATTTGATTTGCTTCCTTTCCTGCATATTGTTGCCTATGGAGCTTAAAAAGTTATGATGGCAGATTTTAAAACTATGGATAGTAGTTTTTCTTGACAAAACACTTAAGGCGCACTAGGACCATTGCCCTATTGAAGCCCCCCCCCCCCCCCCCCCCCCGATATTTAATTTAAGAATATTAATTATCAGTGATAAATTGTTTTTTTAAAATAATCTTCATGGTTGCATTTAACATGACAAATATGACATGCTTAATCATATTTATATTGATTTTAGACTAATGATCCTTGTTATCTTATGACAAACTAAACTATGTAGTTGCTTAACGGTAAAAATGATTTGTGTTCTCTAAAATTATTTGTTTGCTTAAATGTTATTGGACTGTACCAAATCCTTCTGTTTTAGATATCCGTCTACATCATCTGATATGATTTATTCTAGACCTCCGACCCTACAAAATTAAACTTTAAATATTTGTTAAGAATGAATATGGTATTATGTAGATGGCGAGTACGGCAAAACCTGGCATCTTCCGACGATGACCTGCAACCCAAACTGGCACGAGATACAAGACGCGCTGCTTCCAGGTCAAACCCTGCATGACCAACCAGAAAAGCCCGAAATCACGAGTTTTGACGATGTCGCTAGAGCGAAATATACCTGCTCAGCAATATCTGACAAAATATCTCCTATCCAATTTTCCTGCCAAGTTTTCTTTTATAAGTAGTGGACTACCTAGAGATACAGATTGCACATTAATTAAACTACTACAGTATAAAAACTGAGAAGTGGAAATGCTTAATAAAATGAAAATTGGTTGTCTGTGCAACAACAGTGCTGATAGGAAAATGCAGCTGTGACAATTTTCAGATAATCAGGTTCAGTATCTATTGCATGTTTATCAACAATATTGTCGAGAAGCAATGCATCATATGTTCTCGTTTCTTACTCGATGTATGCATTGCAGGGAAGGATTCTGCGTGTCCTCTGATCAATTGATCAGTCTATTCTCTCCTACAATTTCAGGTACCTACAATCTACATGCAGATATATGTGTTCAGAAGCATGCTTAGAATCTCAACTAATTAAGATCGATCACAAGTTACTAACCATCTCGCTGATTGATGATTACCCTTACGAATTACTTAAGTTATATATCTGTTCAATCTGAAAAACTAGTGAACACTACCTGCAAGCACCCATCCTTCTAACGCACATACGACGGAGCAAGAGCAAGGATGCCCTGATAGATGCAGTGCCACCTACCGACAATGTGGAAGACCTGGTTCTTGTAGCGTGGGTGGCGTATGATGGGGCTGAGCTCGGCCATTTCGTGAGCGAACGGCCCTAGTCACCATCACGCCCAAGTCTCTCCCACTCTGCTCGCATTGCATGGACACCACAAATAGTCGAATATGTAATCGGATCGGGTGGCAATGGAGAGGTTGGTCTTTGATCTCACCGAACAAATCAAACTTGCAGTATAAAAAAAGGCAAAAAAAATTGATGTTCCACACCTGTAGCATGGAAGAAGCTCTCAAGCGACATAGCCGCGAGGCACAGTGCTTTTCAGGTCGTCAATACCAGTGAAGCCTTCGCGTCTAAGGTTTTTTTTTTTGATACAAGGGGTTACCCCGATTTCTATTAAGAGAAACCATAGGTGTTCATTACAGCGGAAATAGAAAACAACATAAATAGAGTTGAGCTCCAGAAATAGAGTCAAGCACCAGGGAAGGGCAACACAGTGTACCCAACCCAAACCAAATTTACAGTCTCACACAACCATAGAAAAACACCAACAGGGAGCTTGAAACTTTTGGCTTGTTTCTCCTCCTTGTGGCTTTTGGCTTGAAACTTCGCGTCTAAGGTGGCACGGGGAAAGGGCGGCAGCGTCTGCGTCGCCCCGACCAGGCGGAGGAAGACCGGCAGCGAGCGTCTGCAGACGCGTGGAGGAATGACGGAGGCGGCGACGCCGTTCACGTCCGGATGGGCGGCGGCGGCGCGTCCCAACGACGGAAGAACTTCAGCGTCTCTCACACACCACAGAACAGAAGCGAGATCTGGCCTGTGCGTGACGGATTGCGGAGGCGGCGGTTTCTTGGGGAGGGATTGCACTATGGTCTGGGATGATTTCATAGATCATAATTACGGGGCGTGGAAACAAATTTTGCGTCAGCTAGGCGAGGAAGGTTTGACATGCAGAGTGGAGGTGTTGAGTCCCGTTGATTGTGCTGTTTTTTTCCTGAACGGTTGCTGACGGACAGGGGGGCGGACTTCGTTCGGCAGAGTTTTCGTCCGCTCATACAAATTGCTAAGCGTACATTTTGGTAAGGCTAGTTTTTATGTTGACGGTTAGATCTGATGATTGGGCCTCATCGTGAGGTGGTAATTGTATTGATTGTTCTATGTAGCTTAGCGAAGAAAATGTTTGCTTCTTTAATAGTAAGATACATGTATAACTCATTAGACGGATTCGAATGTGGGTCTTCTGTGTTGTAGTAGATGCAGTTAGCTTCAGCCGATCCGAACTTGTCAGCATTAATACAGAAGCATCTAGGATGACCGAGGAAGATGGCACGTAGCCAATGCTCTTCACAGGCTTTGACCACACATCTCTCCATGTCAATCTTGAAAACCTCCATGCGTTGGTTAACCTTTACGACGAGCAACACTTGCGCAGCAGAATGTTCAACTAGGAAATAATGGTCGTCTGATGTGAACATCTCGGAAGGATCGATGGCGAACGACCTCAGGAGATCAAAGATCTTGTCCACTTCCGGTATAGACGGGCTGCCGCCAGCTCCTGCCCACTGCCGGTGTACAACCACACATGGCGGCAAGCCGGACCAAAGGATAACTGACACCCATCTCAAACAGAGCGAAACATTTGCTGCTAGGGTCAGCCATGTACAGCTGACGACTCTGTCGAGGAACATGACAAGGGTGGTCTCGAACACCTCGTGGAGGTGGATCCACCGGCGGGGGCGGAAGCGAGGGTCGGTGGTGTCCTTGGGGTCGTCCGTGGCGGAGCGCCAGGTGGTGCAGACGGCGCGGAAGTCCATGTAGTAGTTGAGGTCGCCCTGGCCAAGAAGCAGCCGGCGATGCAGTTGATGAGCTCGGGCAGCAGGAGGTCCAGTCCGCCGTGGCTTGAAGGATTTTCGGTCGGAGAGGTGACGTGAGAGGTTGTGACTGAAGAAATCGGCAAGGCGGTCCATGAGGTCGGACATGAGCAGCGACCAGTCTGTGGATGTCATGGTGGTCAGTGTTATAAACGATAGCAAATAAAGGACGAAAGCGGAACGATCAGACCAAAGGGGACACGAGATTTTAACGTGGAAAACCTCTCCAAACAAAGGAGAGGAAAAAAACCACGGGCGCCAGCCAGCAACACTTCACTATATCGGGGTGAGGTTACAAACGCCGTGGGTTTACAATGTGTGGCTTATAAAGGAGAGCAAAAAACCACGGGCTCCGGCCCAAGCCTCCGGCGACGGGCCTCCGCTTCGCTCCGAAGTTAGCCTCTCACTTTATATCTTCATATGAATTTGGACACATCAAAATAACACTCCACCTTGAGACAAATTCCATCTTGTAGCATGAATGAGAACTTCACCCTGAAACAACAAAGAAAACACTTTCGGCGCCAAATAGCCTCTTGGTCTAGACAGTGATACCAACTAAGCCCGAGCAAAGCTCGAACTTAGTAACAAGAACTGGCTTTGTCATCATATCAGCAGGATTATCATGAGTACTTATCTTGCATACCTTCAGTTTACCTTTTGCAACAATATCACGCACATAATGGTATTTGACGTTAATGTGCTTTGTTCTCTCATGGAACATCTGATCCTTAGTAAGGTAAATAGCACTCTGACTATCACAAAACAGGTTAATGCAAGTATCATCTCCACAAAGCTCAGCAAACAAACCTTTCAGCCAAACCGATTCTTTACATGCTTCAGCAATAGCCATGTGCTCTGCTTCAGTGGTAGACTGGGCAACAACGGATTGCAACGTTGCCCTCCAACTCACGGCACAACCACCAAGCGTGAACACATAACCTGTGAGGGATCTCCTCTTATCCAAATCGGCAGCAAAATCTGAATCCACATAGCCTACGAGTCCCCATCAGTCTTGCCGAACTTGAGGCAAGCATTGGATGTGCCACGAAGTTACCTGAAAATCCACTGAACAGCCTTCCAATGTTCTTTACCAGGATTAGCCATATATCTACTAACCAAACTCATAGCATATGATAAATCTGGACGTGAGCAAACCATGGCATACATTAAAGAACCAACATCACTAGAATATGGAACTCTAGACATGTACTCAAAATACTCATCCGTACTAGGACATTGTTCAGTTAACAATTTAAATTGAGGAGCAATAGGAGTACTAACAGACTTTGCATCATGCATGTTAAAACGATGAAGAACTTTCTTAATATAATTTTGCTGACTAAGAAACAACAAACCAGAATTTCTGTCACGGGTAATCTCCATACCTAGAATTTTCTTAGCAGCACCAAGATCCTTCATCTCAAACTCGCTACTCAACTGTGACTTGAGAGCAGCGATATCTTTCTTGCTCTTGGCAGCAATCAACATATCATCAACATATAATAACAGGTATATAGGTGATCCATTAACAAACTTAATGTACACACAGCTATCAAATTCAGACCTCTTAAAGCCATGTGACAACATAAAAAAATCAAACCTTTTATACCACTGACGAGGTGATTGTTTCAAGCCGTACAAGGACCTTTTCAACTTACACACAAGATCCTCCTTACCCGGCACTATGAACCCTTCTGGCTGGTCCCATGTATATCTCCTCCTCCAACTCTCCATGCAGAAACGCAGTCTTTACATCTAACTGCTCAAGCTCAAGATCACGCATAGCAACAATACCGAAAAATGTACGAATTGAACTATGCTTAACAACCGGAGAGAAAACATCATTATAATCCACACCTGGAATTTGACTGAAGCCTTTTGCAACTAACCTTGCCTTAAACCTTGGAAGCTCGCTAGGAGAAAAACCCTCCTTTCTCTTGAAGATCCACTTACAGCGGACAGCCTTCTTTTTCTTCGGCAAGCGCACAACATCCCATGTGCCATTTTTCTCGAGTGACTGCATCTCTTCTTGCATAGCAGCAAGCCACTTCTCGTGGTCACCGGAACCAATAGTTTCAATATAAGTGGACGGCTCATGTCCGTGCTCCACCTGTTCTGCACAACTCAGAGCATAATCAACAATGTTACACTCTTCAATTAAACGTGGTCGAGGACCACAATTCCTCCTGTTCCTACGAGCAGCAATAGACTGTTGTGGCTGCAAAACAGGGGGTGAGTTCTGAACATTATCATTATCAGAATCAGAAGAAACAGAATCATCAGAACCAGCAGAATCAGGATCAGAATCATCTGAAGTAGCAGCACCATCATTGTCAACAGTGACATTTTCCTTTTCAACAGAGTGCTCCACCTCGACACGAACCTGCTCCTCAGAAAAATCTGGCAAAACATCTGAGGACAACTTATCAAAGTACATAACAGATTCATTGAAAACAACACTCCTGCTCATAAATGCCTTGCTAGTTTCGGGATTCCATAACTTGTATCCTTTACACCCGAACCATAACCAATGAACACACACTTAATAGCTCTCGGCTCTAACTTTCCATTATCAACATGAGCATAAGCAGTGCAACCGAAAACTTTAAGCTGTGAATAACAGCTGGAGAATCTGACCATACCTCAATGGGAGTTTTCTTGTCGAGGGGAATAGATGGTGACCTGGTTATCAAGTAGCAGCGGTGGCAGCCGCCTCAGCCCAAAAACGCTTACTCATGCGAGCGTTGGAGATCATGCAGCGAGCCTTGGAGATGATGGTCTTGTTCATCCGCTCCGCTACACCATTCTGCTGAGGCGTGTACGGGATGGTGAGGTGCCTGACAATGCCTTCTTTCCTGCAATAATCATTAAAGGCATTCGAACAAAATTCGCCACCATTGTCAGTACGAAGTAATTTCACCTTCCTTTCTGTTTGCCTTTCAATCATAGCTTTCCACTCTTTAAAAGCAGCAAACGTATCATCCTTATTTTTCATGAAATAGGCCAAACTCTTCTAGAGTAATCATCAATAATGGTAAGCATATAACGAGCACCACCATAAGAGTGCTTACGAGATGGCCCCCAAACATCAGCATGTACATAATCAAATGTACCTTTGGTGGTGTGGACAGAAGCATTAAACTTAACTCTTGTGTGCTTACCGAAAATACAGTGTTCACAGAACTGCATCTTACCCAAACTGCATCCTTGCAGCAAGTCTCTCTTGATCAATTCTGCCATACCAAGTTCACACATATGTCCAAGACGCTTATGCCAAAGGTTAGTTTTACTAGCGTCATCATGAGAAACAGCAGCAACAGTACCAGATAACGTGCTACCTCTAAGAACATATAACTTAGCAGAATTCATATCACCAACCATAACTATGAGAGAACCTTTTGATACCTTTAGGAGTTTATTTCCTCCTTTGTACTTGTACCCGTCACAGTCAAGGGTATGAGCGAGATCAAATTTATTGCCATGGTTGGTATGTGTTTCACTCCCGTCAGCGTGCGTGTCATACCGTCATGTGTCTTGACCTCTTCTGTACCATACCTTTCATCTTTTCCCTGGCAAGCAGGGCCTCATATACTTCCGCAGTGGTTAGTTCATCACGGCTTAACAGTATGGTATCACAAAATTTGCAAAGGAATTTGGCAGCGAGCATAGAAGTAAAAGTGCTAGATCTTCATCATCGTACTTTACATCAATCGACACTAGGTCAGAAACGATCTCCTTAAAGATCGATAAGTGATTCATTACCGAACCACCTTCTTGCAACTTGTGCGTGAACAACTTCATCTTCACATGCATCTTACTGGTGAGATCTTTGGACATGCAGATCGACTCCAGCTTAGCCCACAGTGCCGCTGCGGTTTTCTCCTGGAGTACTTCTTGCAGAATATCATTAGATAGATGAAGTTGAATAAGCGATAAAGCCTTACGGTCTTTCCCCTTCTCATCGGCGGTCCATGCCGCCGCATCTTTGTCACCGAATTTCTCCAGCGCCTCGTCAAGATCATTGGACTGTGCGAGGATCGCACGCATCTTGACCTGCCACAGCGAAAATCTCGTTGTAGTCCAGCGCCGGTAGATCGAACTTCATCGATGCCATCCAAAACCCTAATCTGAAAACAGATCTGAAACAGGGCTCTGATACCACTTGTTATAAACGATAGCAAATAAACGACGAAGAGCGGAACGATCAAACCAAAGGGGACACGAGATTTTAACGTGGAAAACCTCACCAAACAAAGGAGAGGAAAAAACCACGGGCGCCAGCCAGCAACACTTCACTATTTCGGGGTGAGGTTACAAACGCCGTGGGTTTACAATGTGTGGCTTACCCCAACCGGCGGCTTACAAGAGGAATATATGGTGGCATAAAACCCTAAGTCAGCTGCAGTCTGACTCGGAAACGACGTGTACCCTATATCGGGGTGGGCTAACTTCGTCGCTTCGCTCCGGGCCAAGCCTCCGGCGACAGGCCTCCGCTTCGCTCCGAAGTTAGTGATAACCCACAAGTATAGGGGATCGCGTGTAGCCTTTTCGATAAGTAAGAGTGTCGAACCCAACGAGGAGCTAAAGGTAGGATAAGTATTCTCTCAAGTTCTATCAACCACTGATACAACTCTACGCACACTAAACGTTTGCATTATCTAGAAATAAAACTACGGTAGCAATACGGGTATGAGAGGTAGTTTTGCAAGATAATAAATACAAGAAAGTAAATGTTAGTGCTGCAGCAATAAAATACACTAAGTAACCATATACTAACAGTACCATGAGTGTGGAAAAGTGGTGGTAATTGTGGTGGCTTTGTCCAAGATTAATTAGTGAAGGTACTTGGTTCATTGTCTTCGATGCAGTTTTCTATGTGGGAGAGGCTAAATATACATGCACTCCACTACTTGGGATTACAAGTACTATATGATTGGATTGTTAGAAAGCATCCGCAAATACTAACAATGCATTAAGGTTTCCCCAACCATAGCCTTAAGTTCAAGGTCCTCTTACTCCCATACGTGCAACTAATCGGTTCGCGTTCTCAGGTTTCTGTCACTCCGGCAGAACTTCCCCCGCTTCGTTACAAATACTACCAACCCTAGGGTGTTTGATCCATGCGCGCACAAATATAATGGACACCAAAGGACAGCACCATATAGACATACAACTCTAATGAACCTCATGCATTCAATTAAGCAATCAAAAGACAAATAAACTACGGAAACATGATGTAAATCATAGGATAAATATTATAGCATCAAACACCATGTTTACATAGGACGGTACAGAGGTTTGTGGGAGGATGAACCACTGAATACAAGGAGGAGATGGTGATGGAGATGGCGGTGAAGACGGCGGAGAGGGGCAGCGCGGCGGCGCGGGCGGCGGTGCGGGGAACTCCTTTCCCCGCCGCCGGCAAGCTTGGGGAGCGCCGCCCCTTAGCCTCCCTCCTTCATGGCTTCTTGGGAGCCCTCCCCCATGGAGATGGGATCCATGGGGGAGGCAAAAACGTGGCTTTTGGTGGCTGAAATTCGTGGGTGGAGGAGTCCTCCACGAATTAGGTTTCCTCCCTTTATATATCTTCTCGGATTTCCGTCACCCCTTTTAGGGTTCCACCAAAACGGGCCTACAGGCCGCGTCCGAACTCCGATTGGGCTGATCTCGGGCTTAAAATCTTCGTATGGAAAATTGTGACAACTTTCGTAACAGCCAGGTCTCCATTGACGTCATCTTCGAGGGTCAAACTGGCAATCTTCGTAAAAAGTTCTCAGACAGATTTCAGGAAAGTCCCAATTCGACTCCAACAAGGTTTCCTCTTGTATTCTTGATAATTTCTACACATCAAAGAGTAAAACAAGAACATTGTGCACTTTTGCAACTATTAGTAGGTTAGTCCAAATAAATAATAAACTTAATATAAAACAAGTGCTAAAAGCATAAAAATGGCATGAAACAATCAAAAATTATAGATACGTTTTGGACGTATCAACATCCCCAAGCTTAATTCCTGCTCGTCCTCGAGTAGGTAAATGATAACAAAATAATTTTTGATTGTAAATGCTATGATCAGGTCTTTAACAATTGCATGATGTATGGATAATAAAACTTAGCAATCATGTTTCCTAATGAAAAGTATCAACGAACTAAGAGCTTATAACATGAAATTTATAAACATCAACAAGATTGTAATGACCATAATAAAGCATGATAGAGTGGTATCTCGCTTGCCCTTAATTGTGGAGCAAAACATAAATGCCAAGGCACCTCTGAAGTTCAAGTGAAGACTAGATATAGAGATATCAAAGATAAAAGCATCATGGTTATACCTCAATTAATCGTATTCTGGGACAAGCACATTACACTAAGAACGACAGCTATGCTCTCGAAGAAGTGCTCAAAGAAAGGATGGTGACTCAACATAAAAATAAAAGATTGGCCCTTCGCAGAGGGAAGCAGGGATTAACACGTGCTAGAGCTTTTTGTTTTAAAAACAGAGGTAAAAATGTTTTGAGAGGTGTTTGTTAATTGTCAACGAATGGTAGCGGGTGAGAACAGTATTCTACCTGTCAAACGGACTTTTAAGAGCGGCTCCCATGAAGGACGTTATTTCTACCAGCAAGGCAGATCATCCCTCTTTCTCTTTGGTTTACACACATTCAGGTATTTCACTGTTTGTCATTGCTTACTGATGAATCAGGGCAAAAGTGTGAAGAGAATTAATTGGTTAAAGTTGTAATTAATTGGGACTGGGCACCCCGTTGCCAGCTCTTTTTGCAAGTTATTGGATAAGCGGATGTATATGCCACTAGTCCAGGTGTAAAAGTCCATTTGACAAATAGAATAAAGAATAACCACACTAATTCCTCATGAGCTAGTAAACATTGACACAAAAAGAGAAATATTTTGAAGGTTTTAAAGGTAGCACATGCAAATTTACTTGGAATGGCTTGAAATACCATGCATAGGAATTTTTTGGTGGACTCTTTGGGATAACTTGGTTTTAAGGATTTGGATGCACGAGCAGCATTCCCGCTCAGTACAAGTGAAGGCTAGCAATAGACTGGGAAGCGACAACCACGAGAGCGATAACGGTCATAATCATGCTTGCGACAAAATAAAATTAACGGAGGCATAAAAACGATACTAAAACTCTGAGGCAAAATAGATCATCAAGGCTTAATTGACTTTTATTTTTCAGTCATAACATGTGTGAGCATGTGCCAAGTCGATTCAAGTGAATTATTCAGAGGAGGATACCACAATACCATACCATCTTATGAACAGGACAATGCATGTTGATATCAAAATAACATAATATGCACTATTAGCTAGTTGAGACTAACCATAAGAAAACATAAACTACTAAACAGTATTATTCACACATCATTTTTAAGTTTCAACAAGTAATCCATTAACCAAGTAAACATTGAAAACAGAGGATAAATAAAATATGTGATGATCCACTTATTAATGTAACTGGTGTTTGATGCTAAGATAAATAGATAATAAAATACAGCCGCTTCAAGTTTAGTTAAGTTCCTATGTTGCTCAAAAAACAAAGTTTAAAGGTTTGCAAACCGTGGGGTTATTGATGAAGAGGGATGCGGGGACATCCCCAAGCTTATGACTTTGGTAATTCTTCAATATTCCATAGTTTGGTGTTCCTTCATTCTCTGTGAAAAAACTTCAACACAAAAACTTTCCCATTCTTTTCTGCGGTTAGACATTAGTACAATAGATAATATTTCCCAAGTGCTACTATTAAACCAAATAAAATTTTGTTTTTAAGTTACAGAAAGGTTGCTTAAATGGCCAACTTATAAATGAAAGGTAAGAACCATTAAAAATCAAATGAAAACGAAAAGAGGCCACTCTTGCAACAAAAGTCAGAATCTGTCCAGAAAAACAGCAGCTGGAAAACGCAATTTTTAGGTGCACTTAAACATGCCCGAAATTTTAGCCAATTTTTGTACATGCAGAGGATTAGGTGCTACAACATCAGTAATTTTTTCGTGATTTTTAGAGCTTCCAGTAAAATATGAAAAATCGCGCAATAAGCAGTAGATACCGAAAACAGAAAATCACTTTTTACATATGTATCAACTAAGCTAAATGGATAAAACTTGGTACTTTATTTTTGATAAACTAAGAAACCAGAGGCTAAGCAAGACCTAAACATGCTAGCTACAGCAAGGAAAACTCTAAATAAAAATCAAAAGTAAAACCCAAATAAAATTAAAATAAAGAACCAAACAAAGAAGCAAAACAAAAGAAAATATTTTTGTTATTTTGAATTTATAAGTGAAAGTAAAGAAGCAATCGAAACCAAATAAGGAGCCTAATAAAACTAAAGAAGGTAAAACCAAGACATATAAAAGCAATTATAATACAAGTTAAGACAATACATATCATGTGGACGGGTAATATAGAGTATGAACGAGACAACCTCATGTTAGTTGATGAATAGGGGGATGACTCGGGCATCCCCAAGCTTAGATGATTGTATCTTCTTGAATATGTTCTTGGGATGCACCTACACATCCCCAAGCTTGAGCTCTTGCGTCTTCTTATTCATCTCATATCACCATATTGATTAGATCTTATAAGCTACATCCACATAAAACTTCACAAAACTCATTAGTAGGGTTAGTACTCATTAAATAAAATCCACTCATGTTCAAGCATTGACAAGTTTTATAATTTTACTCAACATTAGCCACTGTATATACTAAGGTGTTCATGATTTCCGTTGTCCGTCGAAAAACTAATGAAACTAACAACACCAAGTACAATATTGAATAAACAAAGAAATCTGTCAAAACTGAACAGTCCGTAAAGATGGCATTCAACGAGATAGTTAAGTAGCTCAAATCGAAAAACTTTAGTCTAATGAAAGAAAGATAATAATCTCAGGTTTATGCACAAAAATTTTCAAGTCAAAATACTATTCTGAGATTTATCACGATTTTATTTACAGAGAAGCACAAAATCTGTCTAAACAGAACAGTCAGTAAAGATCGAATTTTTCGACCTATCTACGTACCTTAAATCAGAAAAAGTTAGTCTAATGAAAGAAAGCTAATAAGCATCACTTTGCACTCAAGAAATTTCAGATCAAGATCACGTTCTGGTGATTTTAAACATTTAATACGGTGGAGCACAGAAAATCTGTTTCTGGACAGCAAAGTAAAACTATCAACTTTCAATTAACTAAGACTATATTAGCATTTTATTTTTATGTACAGAGGTATATACACAATATTTACAATATTTACATGTTTTTAATGAAAAGCTTCCATGGAAAGATTTGTTTTGGTTTCATAGGCATGAACACAAGTGTTCAAGGTCGACCCCCATTTAACCATTACTCATCTTTCCAATCACTTTTCTTTTTGAAAACGTTTTTAGATAACAACTACACCTAATTTTTTTTGTAATTCGCATTCCCTATCCATAGTAAGATAAAGAACAACTTAATACTGAAAATAAAAACTACTTAGAGATAAAGCAAACAAGTGCACACAAGAACATTAACCTACGCTATGGCTCCCCGGCAACGGCGCCAGAAAAGGTCTTGATAACCCACAAGTATAGGGGATCGCGTGTAGCCTTTTCGATAAGTAAGAGTGTCGAACCCAACGAGGAGCTAAAGGTAGGATAAGTATTCTCTCAAGTTCTATCAACCACTGATACAACTCTACGCACACTAAACGTTTGCATTATCTAGAAATAAAACTACGGTAGCAATACGGGTATGAGAGGTAGTTTTGCAAGATAATAAATACAAGAAAGTAAATGTTAGTGCTGCAGCAATAAAATACACTAAGTAACCATATACTAACAGTACCATGAGTGTGGAAAAGTGGTGGTAATTGTGGTGGCTTTGTCCAAGATTAATTAGTGAAGGTACTTGGTTCATTGTCTTCGATGCAGTTTTCTATGTGGGAGAGGCTAAATATACATGCACTCCACTACTTGGGATTACAAGTACTATATGATTGGATTGTTAGAAAGCATCCGCAAATACTAACAATGCATTAAGGTTTCCCCAACCATAGCCTTAAGTTCAAGGTCCTCTTACTCCCATACGTGCAACTAATCGGTTCGCGTTCTCAGGTTTCTGTCACTCCGGCAGAACTTCCCCCGCTTCGTTACAAATACTACCAACCCTAGGGTGTTTGATCCATGCGCGCACAAATATAATGGACACCAAAGGACAGCACCATATAGACATACAACTCTAATGAACCTCATGCATTCAATTAAGCAATCAAAAGACAAATAAACTACGGAAACATGATGTAAATCATAGGATAAATATTATAGCATCAAACACCATGTTTACATAGGACGGTACAGAGGTTTGTGGGAGGATGAACCACTGAATACAAGGAGGAGATGGTGATGGAGATGGCGGTGAAGACGGCGGAGAGGGGCAGCGCGGCGGCGCAGGGCGGCGGCGGCGCCGGCGGTGCGGGGAACTCCTTTCCCCGCCGCCGGCAAGCTTGGGGAGCGCCGCCCCTTAGCCTCCCTCCTTCATGGCTTCTTGGGAGCCCTCCCCCATGGAGATGGGATCCATGGGGGAGGCAAAAACGTGGCTTTTGGTGGCTGAAATTCGTGGGTGGAGGAGTCCTCCACGAATTAGGTTTCCTCCCTTTATATATCTTCTCGGATTTCCGTCACCCCCTTTTAGGGTTCCACCAAAACGGGCCTACAGGCCGCGTCCGAACTCCGATTGGGCTGATCTCGGGCTTAAAATCTTCGTATGGAAAATTGTGACAACTTTCGTAACAGCCAGGTCTCCATTGACGTCATCTTCGAGGGTCAAACTGGCAATCTTCGTAAAAAGTTCTCAGACAGATTTCAGGAAAGTCCCAATTCGACTCCAACAAGGTTTCCTCTTGTATTCTTGATAATTTCTACACATCAAAGAGTAAAACAAGAACATTGTGCACTTTTGCAACTATTAGTAGGTTAGTCCAAATAAATAATAAACTTAATATAAAACAAGTGCTAAAAGCATAAAAATGGCATGAAACAATCAAAAATTATAGATACGTTTTGGACGTATCAGTTAGCCTCTCACTTTATATCTTCATATGAATTTGGAACACATCAAAATAACAATCAGGAGCGGGAAAAATGGAGAGGGTTGATTTGAGGTTTCAGAGAAGAGGAACGGTGAAGGGGGTTAAATAGCTGCTGCAAGCCTGCAACCTGCAGGTTTTTTTTTGAAAATTTTCCACCATATATTAGGTCAGCAAGCCGCCTCATTAAAACCGTGCCAGTCCCTTTCGGTATCCTGGTTAGGCAAAGAGTGCGTCTGAAACTTGCCGCCTTAAGCATCCACAATAGTTACATCGTTTATTACATATGGCAAAATAAAGTCCGGAGGGTCTCCATCCTAGCTAACTACAGATTGCGAATTAAAAGAAAACTTTGCTAGTTCATGTGCTACTTGATTAGCTTCTCTTGGACAATGATCAAAAGTAACTGAGTCCAGACTATGAGCCATCATGAAACATTCAGCAAGCATAGCAGAAAATGGCTCCAAACTTCAATCACAACATTGCACGCCTGAATTAATTCTAGAGAGTCAGATTCAATCTTGATCTTGGATATTCCAATTCTTTCTAGGAATTTCAAACCTTCCAGAAGAGCAGATGCTTCGGCAGTAGTAGAATTCAATAGACGATTCATAACACAGGCATAGCCAGCAATCGCCTCACCCTTGTGATTTCGGAGAACCATACCTGCAGCTCCATTGCCAAGGGAATGGAAGGATGCATCAATATTTAGCTTTAATTCTCCCTTTGCCGGCTTGCTCCATACCACCTCCTTTGTTACTACCTTAGAAGAAGCTGATGGTATACAATTTTATGTCAGAGCACTGATGGCGAAAGCCGTACGAGTCGGGTCTGCTACAGTTTCACCTTTCACAATTTCTCTACGTTGCCACCATATGTACCAGCACGCCACTGCCAAAGATTCCTGCAAATGAAGCATACCCAGTACCAGATTTTTCCTCTTCGGGCTGCATATCAAATCTTCCAACACCGTGGAACCAGAGCGCTCGCCATTCAGATTTTGATCGATGTAGTCTAGGAGCCCCAGCGCTTTCCAAACCTCCCGAGCACGTAAGCAGGTAAAAGGCAAATGCCTTATATTTTCAGGTCCCGCTTCACAAACTGGACATTGCGCTGCAACTTTTATATGTCTCGAGGCTAGAATTGATCTCCCTGGTACCACACCATGTAACGCTCGCCAAATATTTTTTAGCTTTACTTGGTATTTGTAAATTCCAAACTTTTTCCCACACAGGATTAACCACTGCTACTCCTGGACCATCATCTCTCCGGGTACGAGAACCAAACTGATGCTCCCATCCGACGTAATATGCCGATCGCACCGAGAAAATATAATTTTTTGTCTTATGCCACGCCACAAAATCGTCTGATAGGTGTTCACTAAGGGGTATCATTAGTATTCTTTCAGCATCAACTTGCCAAAAATTCTCTCTTATTAACTCCTCATCCCATTGCCCCGTAATCGGACTTATCAGCTCATCAACAGACCGCAAGAGGCTTTGGCCCTTTGTAGTATATATCTTTCTTGTAGCACTATTTGGTATCCAATGATCCTCCCATATATTTATTTTCTCACCCGATTCCACTCTCCAGATGTGGCCACGTCTATATGTTTGTAAACCAGCAAAAATGCTTTGCCATGTTTAGGATGATCCCTTCTTCGGGCCAGCTTTCATAATATTTCCATCAGGATAATATTTTGCCCTCAGCACCTGTGCACAAATAGAATCCGGCCTGTTTATCAAACGCCAAACCTGTTTAGCTAACATTGCTAAGTTGAACCAATGCAAATCCTGGAATCCCATTCCACCTATCTTCTTTGGGACACACATTCTCCACCAAGCAAACCAGTGGAGTTTTTTCTGTTCTTCTGTGTCTCCCTGATGGCCCTTGACGTAGTTACCTGCGTCAAAAGAATATGGGTTAGGTTGAGACTTCAAGTGCAGAGTGTGTAGTATAGGAAAGACGGTTTTCCCCACGAGGGGTGACTCGAGGGTTTAATATCGAACTCTCGGGGAATCAGTAGTGAAAGATTTATCTTCTTATCCTTCTCTTGAAAACCTACAAAACAAAGTAAAATGTTTCGGCCCTGAACCTCACCTAGTGGTTGTCAAGCACAAGGTGTGAGAATGATATCAAAATTAAATGAATGCAAAACAGTAAATAAATATGCAATGATGATAAATAAATATGCAAGGATGGTGGAAACAATGATGGATGATATTTTTGGGTTTTGTATTGTGAATGCAAGATGTAAAAGTGTTTTTGTATTTTCGGATTTTTAAATGGCAGAAAATGTAAAGTGGATAAAAGTTGTTGGAAAGGTGTTTCTTATGATTAAAAATGGACCGGGGTTCATGGTTTCACAAATGCACTCTCTTTTCATTTTGCCTAAAAGAAAGAATATTGTTTCTATTTTGCAAAATTTTAACAGGAGGATAATATTTCTTAATGAAAGCTTCTTTTAGATCATCCCAAGAATTAATGCTACCAGTAGGTAATGAATGCAACCACTCTTTAGCTTTTCCTCTAAGTGAGAAAGGAAATAACTTCAGTTTTAGAATATCACTTTCCACATTTTTAAACTTTTGCATGTCACATATTTCAACAAAATCATGAAGATGCATAGAGGCATCTTCCATATCACTACCGCCAAATTGTTCCCTAGTTATCAAGTTCAACAAACTAGGACTTACTTCATAACTATCAACTTTTATTTCAGGTGTGGCAATGGGCCTAGCAATAAATTGATCATTTGAAGTGTTTGTGTAATCACACAACTTAGTTCTTTCTTCCATTTTTACAAGTTTTTATGTGTTTTTTAATTTTTTATGCAAAACTGAAAATAAAATGATAATAAAATATGCAAACCGAAATAACAAATGCAACACAAAATGCAAAACTGAAAATAAAAATGCAAACCGAAATATAAATATGATATGCAAGACAATAACAAAACAAAATAAAATGCTTTGAAGGTAAAGATGGATAAGATGATGCTCACGTAGGTGCAACCTCCCCAACCTTAGGTGTTTGCACAAGTTGGTGATGAAGTTGACTTTGTTGCGAGATACCCTTGGATAAACCTTTACAGTAATGATTTCCCGGCAACGGCGCCAGAAAACTGTCTTGATAGCCCTTGACGTAGTTACCTGCGTCAAAAGAATATGAGTTAGGTTGAGACTCCAAGTGCAGAGTGTGTAGTATAGGAAAGACGGTTTTCCCCACTAGGGGTGACTCGAGGGTTTAATATCGAACTCTCGGGGAATCAGTAGTGAAAGATTTATCTTCTTATCCTTCTCTGGAAAACCTACAAAACAAAGTAAATTGTTTCGGCCCTCAACCTCCCCTAGTGGTTGTCAAGCACAAGGTTTGAGAATGATATCAAAATTAAATGAATGCAAAACAGTAAATAAATATGCAATGATGATAAACAAATATGCAAGGATGGTGGAAACAATGATGGATGATATTTTTGGGTTTTGTATTGTGAATGCAAGATGTAAAAGTGTTTTTGTATTTTCGGATTTTTAAATGGCAGAAAATGTAAAGTGGATAAAAGTTGTTGGAAAGGTGTTTCTTATGATTAGAAATGGACCGGGGTTCATGGTTTCACAAATGCACTCTCTCTTTAATAAAGTGGTAGACAATGGAAGAATTAACATATGAGATTGCAAAAAAAGGTTTCATGACAAGTTACTAATTATATGGGCATCACGTCCTAACATAGAGATCTTTTGTTTATTAATCTCTCTTATACTCCACCAAGATGCGAACTAAATCATAACACCTTAGTAATTAAGATAAATCAGAGCATAGCATTATGTTTCATAGCATGAAGTTAAAATAAGAACATGCTAGATCTAGTCATGGAGTAGTGGCAATGGTCACACCCACATCTCTGGTAGTAAGGTATTTTTCTTTATCCCTAGTGAGGCAACAAAGTAAGGTAAAAAGCCAAGTGGATCGCGGAACTTTCTCTCACGTTCACCACACTAGCCACCCCCCGTTACTCCAACTAATGCACACGTTCCCCCTCACAAGCTCTCATACACATGCTTGATCAAAACAAGTAAACAAGAACGGGGTACATAATATGCATCTACTTTCATAACTGAAACAAAACTATTGCAATCTCAAACATATATTATCTCATAAAAAGATCCACCACCAAGGTATTACATAGATGACCGTAATCATGTTCAGCAGCTCATACGGTACTAATTAGTGAAGCTCAAGAGAGGAGAGATACATAAGTTACTTCCACAAACCCATAGTCCAGGGGTGGACTACTCCCTCTTTATCATGGAGACGGTGGAGAAGATAGAGACCACGCCGGCAGCGCCCCGCCGGAGTTTTTCCCCTCCAATCTGCAAATCTAGGTCTCTGTTTCGTGATTTCTGTGTTTCTGCGGCGCTCCTTTCCGAAGTGCGTCGGGGAATATTTTTATAGTCGTTTTTTGGTCAAGACGGAGACTCGTGAAAAAAGATCGACGGCAACGGAGCCACGAGGCCCCAGATGGTGGGCCCCACGTGGCCAGATTCCTTGGCCGCGTGGGCCACCCTCTTCTGGCCCTCGGGCCTCCGCTTGTTCGCTTCCTTCGCTCCCACGCTTTGTTCCTTCCAAAAACTGATGCTCGTAAATTTACAGGTCATTTGGACGTCGTTTGGGTCCCTCAAACATCAAAATATAGAAAATAGGGTTTTCTGCCTGTGCAGGGTTAATTCCAGAAAAATAGGGAACAATGAAATATTCCCAAAATCAATATAAAACAATGATATGGCCCTTATATGATGCAAATATGATTGAAATATAAGTAATATAATGCAAAGTTCATGTATGCATTTTACATGCATCACTCCCCACCAAAAAGCTGACATAGCATCATTTATTTTCTTGCATAACTTTTTTGGCAATTTAAATACTCCCATGGCAAAAACTGGAATCGCTTGGATAATCGCCTTAAGCAAAATTTCTTTTCCTCCCATCGACAAGAATGTTTCTTTCCATACCTGTAGTCTTTGGATAATTCTCTCCAATAGGTATATAAAACTATATATTTTTTTTTGAAACGTGGCAAAAGATTTGCCTTTTCTTGATATAGAAGAATAGAATTGGCCAGTTTATTAGGAAAACTGGCCGAAAACCGATACAACAGAAAAACACAACACACCGGCCCCAAGGCCGCGTTCCAGACGAGTCGGCGGCCAAAACGCCCAAACGATCAAAGCCACCACCCAAACACCTCAACGCAACACGACAGAGGTAAAAACCGGAGCCGCCGCTCCGACATCCACGCCGGCCCCAGGGCCACGCACCACCCAGACGATGACGCCTACCACCAACTCTTCACGGGTCCCCCGGCCGGCGAAGCATCCAAGACGAGGTCTCAGGAGACAAACGACGCAAAAACGCCGACCTCGTCCGATCCCATGGGATCAAGGTTTCCCCCGGAAGCTTCCGGGCTAAGGAGCGAGAGACAACACCTTAACGCCGTCTTCAAGAAGAACGCGACGCCCCAGGGCGTCGCCGTCGCCTGCCCCGCACGGAAATTGGGACAAGGCTTTCGCCCGGTGATGAGTCGCAAAGCTCCCACCCTCCCCATGGACCGGCCAGACCACCGCCGCAAACCCGCATGCAGACCGCCAGCCTCTCGCGCCCGACGTCTGTGGCCACCAACGGAACGAGGCGCCGGGGCCAAGAACCGCCTCGCATCGAGCCACCTCCTTGCTCGCAGCGACGAAGACCGCCATCCGGGGCCGCCGCCCCGGCTTCCGGGCACCACACCAAGCCGCAGGTCAGCAGGAGCCCACCATGGTCCGCCCGTGAACCGCCGCGAAGAAACCGCAACGGCCGCCGTCGAAACCGTCGGAACTGAGCAAGCGAGCTCAGCCCCTCACACGCCACTGCGCCTAGGCTCCCCATCGCATCGACGAGAATTGTCGGTCCGGATCATCACCACCAACCAACCTGATTGCCAAGGAGAGAGCAAATCGGGCACGGCCAGCCGCCACCGCGAGCGGGAGAGCCACACGCGCCACCAATGCCGACCACCACCACCACCAGATGCAAGCCATGGCCGTGAGCGTCAACAACCATCCGCATCCGAGGCCGTGGCTCCACTCTGGCCCAGATCGGGCCCGCCGCTGCACGCGGACGCCGCGCCGCCACCATCCCCGAGCGCAGATCCGGGCACCCCAGCCAAGCAGCGCTGCCGTGCGCACTGCATGGGCCTGCTGGGGCGAGCGACGCCGGCCGCAGAGCACCGCGCCGCCAAGTCGCCGGATCCCGAGCGCCGTGGACGGAACCGGCAGCGCGCCACCACGAGCCGCTCCTCCTTCGCTGCTCCGCAGCTCCACCTCGCGCCGCCGCGACCGGCAGAGCTCGTCGCGCCGCCTCCTGCCCGGGCCGCCGCCCCGGCCTCCGATCTCCGCCGCGTCGAGCGCGGCCAGAGGCTCCCCGCCCGCCCTTTGGGGGACGAGGCCCGCGGCCAGCGCCGGCGGCAGCGGCGGCGAGAGGTGCGCGGGGAAGAAGCGCCGCCGGCGCTAGGGTTTCTCGCCCCCTAGGACAAGAGGTGCGCGCGGAGAAGTTGTTGTAACTCTGTTGTAAGTATGATTCTCCGTATATAAAACTATCACTTCTGTCCAACCCAATCATGCTCGGCAAACCTAGATACTTTTCTGAGATAGCCTCTGTCATAATATTCAATTGTGTACATACCTGCAGGTTTGGAAGGCATATCGATTACTTTGACTGGCGCCCCCTCGTCTTATGGAACATCAGGCGCGTCATTGGATATTTGGATGTCGTGCTCTTCTCCCACAGTTAATCAGAAGCAGTAAACGAGGCGACAAATATGCCAACCGAAGGTTCATCCACACTTGGAACTCCCAATACGTCATGCTCTGCCAGTTGTAATCCTCGTGCCATGTCAAATCAAAAGTTGTAATCCTGGCTGGTAATCATCTCTCCTCTCCGGTGGTACTCCGGAGTATCAACTTCTGACAAAGTTGCGGGCAAAGAGTGGTCGTCATACTACTTTCAGTTCAAACTAAAAAAAAACTATTTTCAATTTGAAGCAGAGCCCTCAGCTAGGCTAATCCCCACTCACCACCCAATGCGTGGTTGAAGTTTCACCCAGAAGGAATGGCGAGGACTTCAACATTCTCGTCAAGCTATTCGTCTCGGTGATCCAAATTGATGCTGCCATTCAAGGTGATAGGCCGACTTAAGTGTGAACATACCACTCTTCGTACAGTTCCAAGCTATCTCATCTTCGAGCTCGCCATCCGAACAGGGTATTGCTTTAATTCGCTGCACATCAACTGGGAAAAAGTTTTCTTCTAACAGTTGAGTGTCCCACGTACCTGTTACTGGATGTATCAGCTCTTCCACCTTACCAATCATTATCCCTCGCTGGGGTGTGATTACTTTCCTTGTAACGCTATTGGGTAACCATGGATCCTGCCAAACATTGATATTTGCTCCATTGCCGAGTCGCCAGATGCATCCTCGCTTAAAAGTTTCTCTCCCTGCCATTAGACTTTGCCACGTGTAAGATGCTCCTTTTTTCAAAGGTGCATTCAACAGATCACCGGATGGGTAATATTTTGCCCGAAGGACTTGAGCACAGAGAGACTCTAGATCCAATTATAGCCTCCATATTTGCTTTGAGAGCATGACGAGATTAAAATAGTGGAGGTCCCGGAACCCCATCCCACCCTGCTGCTTTGGAGTACACATCTTTCACCAAGAGTACCAATGCATACTCTTTTTACCATCCTTCTCTCCCCACCAGTACCTTGCTATCGCTGTTGAAATGCCCTTGCAAATACCCTTTGGGAGTTTAAAGACTGACATGGCATATGTAGGTATCGCTTGGGCAACATCCTTTAACAAAATTTCCTTACCTCACAGATTTTTCTCATTCCAACCATTTATTAATTTACACACCCGATCCACTAGATGTTGGAAACAGTCGGATCGGTCAACTCCCACGTGAGCTGGTAACCCGAGATATTTATCTGTCAAGGCCTCCACATCAATATTTAGTGTTGTGCACACCGCTGCCTTATCTGACGCTCCTGTGTTGGGGCTAAAAAACACACTGGATTTCGGGTCACTCACCAGCTGACTAGAACTGGCACAGTACATATCGAGCACCTTCCGAAGAGCGGTGGCATTTGCCGCATCAGCCTTCATCAGAATCAAAGAATCGTCGGCGAAGAGTAAATGAGAAACTGACGGTGCCCCCCGGCACACTCTGACTCCCTGTAGGCCACCAGATTCTTCCTCATGTGTCAATAGGCTTGAGAGCCCCTCCGCACATATCAGGAATAAATACGGCGATAGTGGATCCCCTTGCCGTAAGCCCCTCGTGGGAACAAAGCTATCTGTCTCATCAGAATTAAACCTACCGTTGAAACACAACTCATTATAAGATCCACCCATCTTTGCGCAAAACCGAGCTTGATCATCATATCTCAAAAAACCCACTCCACATGATCGTAAGCCTTGTGCATATCAAGCTTTACCGCACAGTAACCATTCTTCCCTTGTCTCCTTCCCTTTAGCGTATGAAAGCACTCATATGCTACCAACTGAAGAACGCAACTTCGCTTTTGGTTTCTGAAGAACTGACCGGTCCCAACTGTGTAAGGACTCTCTCACCGCTGCCACAGCCTTCATGATATTTCCATCATTTGCTCCCAAACCATCCTCCCACGCTGCCTGAACAACTTCCCCTACTCCATCTTCCTTCAACCACTTGGCCTCAAATCTCTTCCTCCTCGCCTTCTTAGACAGCGCCGTATTTTTGTAAAAATCAGTGTCTAAAAGGATCGGTCTGTGATCATATTCTCCACACGGGCGTACGGAAAAAGAGCCGACCATCCCTCATTAGCACATGCCCGGTCGAGTATCTCCCTAATGCCCGGCCCTCTCCTACTGCGCTTCCTCCTCCAAGTGAAGATATCGCCTGTGTATCCTAGATCATCTAGGCCACAATCAGATAAAGCATCACGAAACGATTGCATATATTGTAAAGTCCGAGGGTTGCCCCCCTCCTTTTCAAAATTGTACATGATCTCGTTCCAATCACCAAACACCATCCATGGGATATTCACTTGACTGTGCAGCTCCCTTAATCTCTCCCACGTCGTGTATTTGTTCTCCCACGCAGGTTCTCCATAGATCCCCGTCATCCTCCAATCTGTCTCCGCATTCACCCCACTAACCAGCACATCAATATAGTTAGGGTGTAGTGCTTTGAGATCAATTATCACCCCCTGCTTCCATAGGAGGAGCAGGCCACCACTTCTACCATCACTCGGTGCCACCAGGACACCATGCATCCTTGTCTTCACACGTATCAGTTCACCACCCACCTTATCAAGGTGAGTCTCCGAGAGGAACATCACATCAGGGTCACACCGCTCCTGTATCTGCAGAAGTGCAAGACCAGCCGCCGCGTTCCCCAGGCCACGACAATTCAAACCTAAAATCTTCATGGCACATGATCAAAGTTTCCCTAATTGGGCAAAAAATCCTTCCGGGTCTAGAGCAAGTCAGGAGCCGGAGGTAGACAATACTGCATGCGCTTGATCGATTCAGGAGCAGCAGGACAGGAAACGATGCCTAGCAGGCACCAGAATAATAGCCGCCGGCGGCAGCCAAGGACAAAACCTAGATCGCCCTTCTAATCGCCATAGCGAGAGAAAAACTAGTATATATATATAGATGATATAGCTCGGAGGTGAGAACTAAGTTAGTTCTCAATCGCATGAGAATTAGCAAAACCGTTGTTTTTTGAGGGAAATCTTGCTGCGGCCATCGGTTCGGTACCTTTCTTTTTCGCGACGTGGGCTTTCTCCTGCCCGCTTTTGAATGTGTTCTTCTGCGCGCTGCTCTGCACAGCCTAGTGCATCTGAATTTTTTTATGTTGTCTGTCCTATAGAACATCTCTATTCTCTTGATAGTATACATAAGCTTGAATTTTTTTACTTCTGAAATCTGGATTAAATGCATTCGTGCCCAATCTCGTAAATCCCGTTGCTGCACTTATCCTGCTAGCCAGAGGATGCAAATTTTGACATCCTAATCTAAGTGTATTGGTTGGTCTCACCCCCTTCTGCTTAAATTAGCCTGTTATTCGTGTAAGAAACTATTGTAATTTGTAGCAGTTCCCATATGGCACTAGTTTTACAGTATAACAGCACGGTACAAATAAATTCTAGCCCAAATGAACAAGGGAGTGTAGTTCAGTGATCCTGAGTATCCATTCTTTATCCACCAGAAGATTCAAAAATCTCATCTTTCTAATTATTTCAGTTTCAATGGTGTATTGGGCTCCGGGTTTTAGAAATTGTGTGCAACTTTCATTGACTGAGAAACTTCAATTTCTTCTCAGGTGACTTACAGTTAGCAAATCCGTCAGAACAAAGCATCAACTGAATGTGCCAGAACGGTGTGTACTACAGTAGTTTCTACTGAATATTAGCTTCTGTGAGTGTGAATTATTCAGGAGGACCCCTCGAAAACATTATTCAGGGGGCCAGATATGAACACTGAGTGGCTGGTAAATGAAAACCTGTGGCACATGCCAAGTTGTCAGTCATGAGCGATTTGTTTGTGAGGGGCAGAAAAGCTGACGAAAACGTAAGTGCACTGAGGCCTGAGGGGCAGGATGACAATAGATACGTGTGTCATAATATTGGCAAATGGCAATTCAGAGGTTCAAATACTTTGAAATCTATAAAAACACAAGCAGATAGTGCAATCAGAATTAGTCCAAAGATGATGTTCAGCAAAGCCTGAAAAATAAGTGAAGAATTCCTTGGTTTCTCCAAGGGTGTCAGTAGTCAGTACTAACGTTCTGAAGACAACCGGTTCCTTCAAGATCAAACTCACGACTCTCTCAGATTCTGAGGTCCTCGAGTAATTCATCAAGCTCCACCTCGTCACACGGATCCAGATCAATGCCTCCGATCCCCATGGCAATCTCGTCGATGTCCACCCCGCCGTCATCACGCCTACTCCCGTCCTGCTGCATCTAATCATCGCCCCCTCCCTTCTCGTAGATCTTCTTTACCAGCACTGCGTCCGGCAGGCAATGGCTCTGCCCGTAGGTCTCGACGTCCTGGCCGTTGGCGTTGGCGCCGCGGAGGTCGTAGCCGAGCGCCCGGTCGCCGGGGCCCAGGAGGTGGCCGAGGTGCGTCCTCACGGAGACGATGCCATCGTTCTTGCCCAGCTCCGACGTGCGGGCCACCTGCGCGTACGCCGTCTGGTACCCGAACCTGCCCCCCACCGGCGATGGATCGGCCGGTTCGACGTCCAGCACGACGTACTCCACGAGCTGGCGGCTGGTGAGCACGGGCTCGAACCTCCACCGGTCGTACTCCTTCATGCCAAGGTGGACGACGCGGTGGGTGGAGGCGTCGAGGAGGGCCAGCGTGTCGGCGACCTTGACGCAGAGCACGAGTGGCCCGAGCCCGCCGAGCGACCGCGACGCCTCCCTCGGGAGGAAGACGAGGTCGTCGCGGCACACCGGGCAGAGCTCCACGGAGAAGGCGTGTTTATAGCGGTAGGAGTTGCTCTTGGTGTCGTGCGACACGAGCTGCCTCGCCGTCTCCGTGCGCGCTGGCGCGAGGGAGGCCAGGAGGGCCACGAGGCCGGCGGCGCGGGACCGGGAATCGAAGAAGAAGTCAAGCCCGCCGGCGGTGGCGTCGATGCGGATGGCAGAGTGAGCCGCGCCGAGGGTGGCCAGCCGCTGCTCGAGGTGGAGCAGCGTGCGGCGGTGCGACGCGCGCTGCCGGAGCTGAACGACGGCGCACCACTGGTCCGGGTCGGCCCTGGCGCGGCCGCAGGCGTCGCAGAGGCGGTCGTGGACGGCGAACTCGACGGCGTGGTCCTGCTCCAGCGCGACGCCGCGGAGGACCTCGCGGCGAAGGCGGAGGCGGAGCCTGAGGCGCTTGGAGTGGGGCTCGGTGAAGACGAACTCGGCGGCAGAGAGGGAGATCCCAAGGCGCGGGAGCGGGCGCTGGACGCGGCGGAGGAGCAGCTGCAGGAGCTCGGGAGACTCCGGAGCGGCTCGGGTCCAGCGACGCGGGGGCTCGAGGTAGGAGGAGCACGACGGGCAGTACACCACGGCGGCGTGGCGTGGCGCGCCCTCCGTGACGTCGATGCGCGCCCGGAGGCAGCGCGCGCACGTGTTGGCCGCGTTGGGCGGCATCGGGACGCCGCACGCGCAGCAGAGCGTCGTGTACGCGGCTCCGGCGGTGGGCTGCGATGGGCGAGGGAGGAACAGCGTGTCGCCGGCAGGCAGATGCGGCGACGCCATTGAGATTGGAGTTGTGGCGTGACGGTGATCTGATCGATGGCGGCAAGGGTCTATGACTCTATGGTTATGACTGGGGAGATTTGCTTTGGTTAGGGTTTTGATTGCCAATGGTTAACTTTGGATACTCTTGGCTCATGAGTATTCTGGCCCAACTGATAAGCTTTGGAAAAGAGAGAAAAGGCCCGTTTAGAACCAGAGTCGCAGCCCGATATCCATACCAACACCACACTTGAAGGCCAGAAATAAAATACGCATGCCATTTCTTTCCAACAAAAAAAAAAGACATAGTAGTACCATTTTGTTTCACCAGTTGATGAAAATTGTCAACGTGCCACAGCGACATGTGCCTTGCTGCGTGCAGCAGGCCTGTTTATCGACTCACAAATCCTCGTTGGCGATGTTGCTTTCTCAGATCTTGCAATGGTGGAGGCTCGACGTCTCTTCGGGCGTTCATCTAGATGACGTTGGAGTTGGGCAACGGCCACTCGCTACGGTGGATGTAGGAAACTCTATAGATTGTTTTATAATTTTTGTTCTCTTAGGATTTCATCTACAAATTCAGGTAATCATTTTATCCCCGATATGTCTTTTAGTTTCCACATGTGTTGGTTATTGTAACTTGATTTTCGATTAATGAAATATGTGGTTGCTCTAAAAATACATTTATAAATCTCATTCTGAGGTAGGCAGGCTCAACGCTCCATTGAGAAAAAAATCATACTATATGGCCTTGCAAGTTGCAAGTTATGGAGACAAAGTACAACGACATTTTTCCACGATATTTCGACAGATATATCTATCTTTCTTCTCGGCTTCAGGAAAGTGAACCCTCTCCTGAAGCGTTTCCTACGAAGAGAAGAACATCTTTCTATGGTGCAAGGCAAGACATCGCAATGACTTCTGAATCCGCTGCAAACTTTAGATCTCTTCTTGAACCTTTTGGACGCCAACCATCCTGGCATAGTCCACCCATCTGCTCATAAAGCTCATCAGTAAGTGATAGTGTCGTAACAAAGTTTCAAAAAAAAGATAGTGTCGTAGCAGGGCCGGCATTTCTAGTTACGTAGGTGTTGCTTGTATACTTACAGTAAAGAGCCCAAGAATGTGTTTCCTGTCCGAACGGCAAAGCACAATGCACTCAACAGGAGCTTGTGCTTATGTAGTACGGGCTCCAGCATCCTCTGCTCGATCACGCCAGAAAGAATCTGGTACCTGATGAAGCATATACATTTCGTTTGTTGTTATCAAAAAGAAAGAGCCAATTAACAGCGAAGTGATACATAAAAACAAGATGATGAATCCAACTTAGGATTTACGCAGCATATGTTGAATATTTCGGAGACTACTATGCTCACCTGAGGTTACTAGAAACAGCCATGTATATACCATAGGCAACACTAGTTGATAAAACTGGAATATCCTCAACTTCGTCATCAAGTTCCTTGTCAACAGCCTTCCTTGCTTTGATCAGTGCACTGGTAACACCAGTACCAATCTAGGAAAGATGACATGTTCACAGAAATTACAAGGTTGCCAAATTATCTAAGACCTCTAGCGAATGTGGAATCAAGGATTGACGAGCACGGTTACTAGACTGCTCCTTCCCAGAGCAGAAATATTATATTCGGAAATAAATCCATGTCTGTAATTACAATATTGTTTCTTCTAACTGCAATGCAGTGCTCCTGCCAGTTTCTTGAGAAAAAATAGGCATTGTCGCCAGAAAATAAAACTTTATTTACCCTAGGAAACAAATCACTAGAGAAATTCAGAAAGCGCTAGAAATCTCTGATATGCAATAACTTTCTGGAATTTCTATACTCCAAATTAATAAATTCCAGCTTACAGTTTTCAGGAGATCTAATGATCTTTGCATAAAGTAAAGTCCATATATATTTAGCTCGTGATAAGTGGTTAGGATTCAGATCTTCAAGAAACTAGCTCTCAATATTTTATCGGACGTATAATACATTACTTCATTGGAATCGGTAGAATTGAAGGTTAACAGCATAAATAGTTTAGCCTAATGGAATCTTTTGTGCATATACAATGATAGTCGATTAATTCTTGTAGACATTTTTTATTTTTCAGATTCTTTCGTAAAAAATTGTAATAGGATTCGCTCCTAGTATTTACTGCTCAAAGAGGAAAAAATAACACTGGCATTTTCACTAACAAAAAATTAAGAGAGGTTGCTAGTGATGGTCATCAGTTCATCACGACACAGCTTTGGTAAGATGGCAAGCTTACCAGAGAAGCACTAGTTCCAACTACGAAAAGCTTCGCACCATTTCTCTGCAAAGGGGGCACAATTATTAGTTGACCAATAGCCACAAATATTATGTCACTGTGAGTATCAAATTAAAACCCATAATAACAAATGTACTTTACCACGATAGCTCCTAGCCTCTGCAGAAGTGAGAATGATCTTCCAGCCAAAGCAATCTGGAAAATAGTTTACATGAGGTGTTTTTAGCACACAGGGGAAGAGGCTAAAAGGGTGTATTCAGGAAAGGTGAAGTTTAGGTTACCTGGAAAGCATTATCTGGGCAGTTGTGGAAAAAACTGGCAATAATTCCAGCATTTTTCAAAAGTGGTGGTTGCAGAGATACAGTTGGAGCAGGAAGATATACAAGCATGAAATCTGCAACGATTGCCATAACCTGGGTAGTACAAGAAGCAACTGAATTAGATTCTGCTACGAATGAGTTGAAAGATTAAACTTGCACAGAAATTATTCAACGTCAGCTAGTGAACTACTTCAGCACTAAAAAAACAGCAGAAACAAATCACCCAGTTTTGTGCTTTTCAACAGAAGGGTTTCGTCAGTACTCAGTAGCAATGTCCTTGGTATGTTTGGGACGGTTTGAACTTTTTTCCATGATTGATTATTCATTTACATTTAACAAAATAACAAGACTCACTCCCACGATCCCATCAGACAAAATTGTTGATATCTTCCGAAACCTACAATTATTGTGAGAGGGCCTCCCACCATAACCAATGGTAAACAGAACCAAGCAGATAAAGTAGCTACATTCTACATATCGCAGACTCAAAAAAAAAAATCATCTAATCATGCTCGCATGATTTCAGTTGCAACTTTGTATAGTTGCTGCTAGGATCATTGTTGAGGAATTTGCTACTTACATTGTAATGTATGTACTAGTTGAGAATTAACAGAGAAGGGGCACTAATTAAACTCCTGCCCTGACAAGATGGAATCCGACCACTTGGCAGGAGAGCATAGAGTACTCTGGTGATCATAACATTTCCATATGTTAGACCGATTACTGCACTTGCGACAAGCATAACCATGTAAAAAAACATAGGATTTCCAATAAGGTTAACATTGACTAATGAATGATCATGTAAAGACAGTTTGGCACAATACTCTGTTCCCCAGCTGGTTTGGTTCTTTGTTTGATTTGAAAGGTCAAGGTTATGTATGTACAAATATATAAATTGTCCGTATTCAGTAGTAAACTAGTTGTATAAGATTAGTACAAGAACATACCACATCCGAGATGACGATGTCAATCTCCTTGACAAAGTTCTCCCTCCTCTTCTCGAACTCCGCAGCGGTCTGAACAAAACAGAGCATCACCCAAAAGCGTCAGATCAGTAGCAACATTCACACACGGCAATCCAGCCACACACCCAACAATAAACCGGCGATTTCAAATTTTGAAAATCCAAACGAAGATAAGATAAAAAAAATTCGGAAGCATCTCCACGATCCATCCTCCGGAGGTACCTTTGCGATGACCCCGACGCCGCACTCCATGGCGAGCTTTGCGAGGAAGAGGTCGTCGGCGAGGAGGCGCTCCCTGAAGCCGCGGAACTGCAGCAGCCATCGCAGCAGCGGCGAGGAGGCCTCCATCTCGGCGAAGCGGCGCACGATCTCGCCGTGACGCGGCCGCCCTCGACGGCGGCGGCGAGGTCGGACGGCAGGGTCTCGAGCTTCCTCCCGACCTGCGCCAGCACGAACAGTGCCTGGCCGCGGTTGCCGTCGTCGTCCCCTGCTTCCCCATCCCGCCGCCGCTGCCGCTGTTACCGCCGTCGTCGTTGTTGTTATTGTTGTTGTCGCCGGAGGAGTGGGAGGGTAGGGCGAGGGGGAGTGGAGGGAGTTGGGGACGGGGAATGCGGAGGCGGAGAGGGAGCGGGAGGGAGCGGAGGAGGGAGAGGCGGGAGGGCGGTGGTGGTGGAGGCGGGGGTGGAGGTGGAGCTGGCCGAGGTGGTGGTGTGGGGAGGAGGCGGAGAGGGCGGAGGAGGAGGGCGGCATTGGGGAGGCCATGGCTGGCGGCGAGGGAGAGGGAAGGGGCGAGGTTGGCGGCGGGGTGGGCGTGGGGGTTTTGGTGGCGCGGGGGGCGGAGGCGACGAGGAGCGGCGCAGTGTTGGGGCGGTCGTCAGACCTGTCCTGTCTGTCTCTCAACGAGGTTTTGGTTGGCCACCTCCACCTAGGTTGAACTTGGAATCTACGTACGAGATTCCACCGAGTGCACCGCACGCACGCACGGCGGGCGACGGCGATTGGCTCCTTTTCCTTTTCCCGTTGGTTACGGAGCGGGCCGCCTGGGTGGGTGGCCGGACCCGACGTTTTTTCTCCGTCGTGTTACCGGTTGGAATAAAAACATGTAAACAATTACTCTTTTTTTGTCGTAGCACAGCACCTCGCTCCGTTCTTCAAAGCAAGGCGTACGTATAACTTTTTTCAAAAGTCAAACAATGTATATACTGACCAAGTTCTTAGAAGAAAGTATCAACAACTATGATATTGTGAGGACACTGTATAAAAATATAATACGATGTATCTGATGATACTAATTTTGTGTTTACGATATGATTTTCTCTGGAAGCTTGGTCAAACTTTGTTTAGTTTGACTTCAAAAGAAGATTGCAGGACTTATTGTGAGAAACGAAGATGGTATTATATGCCATTTTATCTGGATGAGTATAACTGCAAGATGAAACTCGATGTAGTAACTCGGAGACGATAGTTCAGGTTTATTCCAACCAAGATAACCCATTTCGCTTAATGATAGCTCAGGGTTTCTGTAGCCAATATGGCTAAATGTTTAGCGGTAGATTCGTGGAAAGATAGTTGTAACACTTGAGTTATGTTGTTTTAGTTTCATTTTGATAAGATACTTTCTACTAAGAGAATTTTTAAATAAAAATTGTCACTTGAATGAACCGGCTGACAAAGTGTTTCCTTTTCGGAAAAATATGAACACATAGATTAAACATGCCGATCAATTAAATCCCTCCCGAAAACATATAATATTACATCACGAAAAGACTGAGAAACCGTACATTTTTTCACCTCAGATACGCAATACTCTAGATAGAAACACCCATCAAGATATTTCTTCCACTCTTCACTTTTGAGCTCTTTGCCACGTTATCTAATGATACTACGATGTAACACAACATACACTATATATTATTCATGAGTGCTATGGACTAGTAATCCTGGCAGGCATGGTTTATATTTCTTCTCAATCTAGAGGGACTTGATTTAATGAAATGTTTTAAGTGACGGTCTATAAAAAGAGAAATGACTCGCAACAATTTTAACACACTACAGTCCGGACTTAGTGGAAGTATATTCACTATGACATTTATTAAAATTCCAATAAGAACTAACATCATATTCAATACAACATAGTTACATGGCTCATTTTAAAGTGTAATAGAAAACAATAATAAGAATCAGAATACAATGTTCATCTCAAAATTGTACGGCAAGCTAAGAGCCTCTTTAATCGTGGCATAATGTGCAAAATTATAAGATTAATCAGATGTGACCATCTAAGAATTTTTAGCATGGATAGCATGGCACCAGGCTATCTACCTAGCTAGGACAGATCTCCAACCCTAAACCAGTACTCCAAGTGCTTGAAAATACCTAACAAAGTGCATACATTATGGGCAAGCTGGTAAAAATAATTAACTTTAGCATTTAAGTACTCATATTGAAATGAACAAATGATCATTTTAAGTCCTTCACCAGATAAGGTTGAGAGATTAGGTTTTCAATTACTGCGAGAACACCAATCCCATGGAGGCGACTACTGTGATGAACTATCATATTCATACAGTATAGTTATTACCACTATGGTTGGTTGTTGTCATTTACCAACAAAAATAGATTTATAAAGAGATTTCAGTGATAATAATGGTCGATGTAGCCACCGATAGTTCAGGGTTTATTCCAACCAGGATAACCCATTTTCATTAATTGCTTAATGATAGATCAGGGTTTCTACAGCCAATGTGGCTAAATGTTTAGCGGTACATCTATGGTAAAATAGTTGTAACACTTGTGTCATGTTGTTTTAATTTCATTTTGACAAGATACTTTCTACGAAGCGGATTTTCAAATAAAAAATTGTCATTTGAATGAATCAGCCGACGGAGTGTTGTCTTTTCAAAAAAAAAACTAAGACATAGATTAAACATACCGTTCAATTATATCCCTCCCAAAAAAATATAATATCACATCACGAAAGACTCATAGACCGTAGTTTTTTCACCTAAGATAAGCAATACTCTAGTTACAAACATCCATCAAGATATTTCTTGCACTCTTCACTTTTGAGCTCTTTGACACGCTATCTAATGATACTATATGATGTCACCCAACACACACAATTACACTATATAATATTCATGTGTGCTATGGACTACTAATCCTGGGAGGCATGGAATTCTATATTTCTTCTCAATCTAGTGGGACTCGATTTTATGAAATGTTTTAAGTGACGGTCAATAAAAAGAGAAATGCCTTGCAACAATTTTAATGCACTAGAGTCTAAACTTAGTGGAAATATATTCACTATGACATCGAAAATCCATAACGGGTAGTAGGTGCAGATGCACCCACTGTCTAAATTTTTTTTTTTTAAATGTCAAAAAATTCAAAATAAAAATTTCGTATATAAAGACATTTTATGTTAGAACAAAAAAGTTACGTGAAGAAACAACATTTTTTGTGACCTATGCAAAAAAGATAAATCCGGACGCTCCAAAATGATTTTATACTAGACATGTTTTTGTCTTTTTGCACGGGTCACAATTTTTTTCTCCACATCATTTTTTGTGCTAACACAAAATGTTCTAATGTATATCCGAATTTTTTTCTGTAATTTTTGACATTGAAGAAAAAAACTAAAAATGTTTTACATAGTAGGTGCATCTGCACCTACTACCCAAAACGCCGCCTCCCTATGACATGCATGAAATTCCTATAAGAACTAACATCATATTCAAGACAACATAGTTACATGGCTAATTTTAAAGTGTAATATAAAACTATTATAAGAATTAGAAAACTATGCTCATCTAAAAAATGTACATCAAGCTAAGAGCCATTGAAATATTATGCTAAATAAAATTTTTGTACCACAACTATATTTATTTAATCAACATTAGTTTGCGGACTTGTGATAATTGGCCATTTAGAATTAAAACATCGTAATGTGTTGATATATCAGCTCTAGCATGTTAATAATAAGGTAAAACTATTAAAATATAAAGCCTAGCCCTTTCCATCAGTTCGGACTTTTGGGATAATTGGCTAGTGCATCAATTCAATATGGTATCAGAGCCAGGTGGTCTCAAGTTCAAGCCCCAGCTAATGCGCTATTTAATAAAAATAGTTGCGGCCTCTCCATCTACCCCACGTCTAAGGTCTTAGGGCACCTCCAACGGCCCAGCGCATCCGACAGCCAAAGCGGACCGATTCTGTCCGCTTTGGGCGGACCGCGGACAGATTTTGGGCCTCTGTCCCTTTTGGGGTGGAGGTGCCCCCAACGGCCGGCCGCATTTCTGTCCTGGACAGCACATTTGCACAAAATTTGCAATTACTAGATAAAGTTCGGTTCAACAAATTGATAAAAACACGCTGAAATATGGTTCTACAACAAAGTTCGAATAGAAAGAAATACACGGAAATATCGTTTATTACAACAAAGTTCGAATAGAAAGAAAATTGAGCAGAAAACGCTACTGGTTTCCCAGATGAACCCACATGTGCTCTATCAAATCATTCTGGAGACGTTCATGTAGTGGCTTATCACACATCTCTGCATACACGTCTAAAAACTGCTGGTCCGTCGCCAGTCCAGGTGTAGGAGCAACCAACTCGCCCTCAAATTCCCATCCTTGATCAAATAACCTTGCATCATCCCGTTCATTCTCGACAATCATGTTGTGCATGATCACGCAAGCAGTCATCACCTCCCACATGACCTCCTTGCTCCACGTTCTTGCGGGGTGTCGAACAATAGCAAACCGGGATTGGAGCACACCAAATGCTCGCTCCACATCCTTCCGGCAAGCTTCTTGTTGCTGAGCAAACTTACGAGCTTTCTCACTTTCTCGTATGCGAACGGTCTTCACAAATACGGGCCATGATGGGTATATACCATCAGCAAGGTAGTACCCCTTGTCATATGCATTTCCATTCACCTCAAAGTTGATCACCGGTGCATCGCCCTCGGCCAGTCTGTCGAACACTGGTGACCGCTGAAGCACGTTGATATCATTGTGAGATCCCGACATGCCAAAGAAGGAGTGCCAAATCCAAAGATCTTTAGATGCAACAGCCTCAAGTATGACTGTGCACTCTCCAACGTGTCCCTGGTACTGTCCTTGCCAAGCAAAAGGACAGTTCTTCCACTCCCAATGCATACAGTCTATGCACCCAAGCATTCCAGGAAAGCCTCTGCTCGAATTCATGTTCAGAAGACGGGCAGTGTCTTCCATATTTGGCTCCCTCAAGTACTCGGGACCAAACACTTGAACTATAGCTTCACAGAACCTATACATGGCTTCTAGGCAAGTGGACTCGCTCATGCGCAAATATTCATCTACTAGATCACCGGCTACTCCATATGCAAGCATCCGTATAGCCGCCGTGCACTTTTGATAAGAGGAGAAACCATACATACTAGTTGCAGCAGGTTTGGCCTCGAAGTAGTTATCATATGCCCTCACTCCTTCGAGCAGACGCATGAACAGGGGCCGTGACATTCGAAAACGGCGACGAAACTTGTGATCCGGATAAGTTGGCTTCACGGGATGGAAATAGTCCTTCCAAAGTTGGAAGTGACCTGTTTCCCGATCACGGTCCAACGCCGGAGCCCTTCCAACAACCGAGCCAACATGCCGAGGCCATTCCGCCTGGTTGAAGTTGTGGATGAGCGTGGCCGCGACCATCATGACGTCGGTATCATCGTCGGATTCCTCGTCCGACGTATCGATGAAGGTCTTGTAGAAGAACTCATCATCACTGTCCATCTACGCAAAACAAACAAATTAGTATGGAATTCACATCAATTTTAGGAACAAAGATAGAGATTGAGTCTCATCTGCCGGGCAGTGGCCTTCGCGAACCGCCTCTGGTGCAAGGGCCGAACGTCCCGGGAAGCAGCGGTCGCGGCGGACGACGGCGACGGCGGCGCAAGGCGGCCCTTGTCCCGGCTCGACGAGGCCGAATAAATTGGGCACGGCGGCGGCCGATGCGAACCGCCTCTGGTGCAACGGCCGAACGTCCCAGGAAGCAGCGGTCGCGGCGGACGACGGCGACGGCGGCGCAAGGCGGTCCCGGCTCGACGAGGCCGAATAGATTGGGGACGGCGGCGGCCGATGCGAACCAGGCGGCGGCCGATGCGATCCAGCAGCCGGCCGGTCGAGATATGGAAGCAAGGGGGAGAAAGGGGACTCTGTCGCTGGCAAACGGGCCCGGCGCGGACAATGAGGACCAAGGGCGGACCGAGAGGCTGTCCGTTTCTCCCCCAAACCTGGACCAAACTTGGGCCAGGTTTGGGGCCAGAAACCTGTCCGCGCGGACAGTTGTCCCTTTGCGCCGGGCCGTTGGAGGGGCTCCTCTGTCCGTTCGGACAGATTCGGACACGGCCCGTCCGGATGCGGAGGGCCGTTGGAGGTGCCCTTACCGTATGTCCAGCCTAGACGCGAGGGAGAGTGTTAAAATATAAAGCCTAGCCCTTTCCATCAGTTCGGACTTTTGGGATAATTGGCTAGTGTATCAATTCAATAAAAACTAAACATATGAATTTGAATATCTATCTTTTGTTGGGTCTACCTACTAAGATTCCGTATGCGGGATTTCTAGCTTGGCATTCTATATTCTAGTTGATGATACATTTTTTCATTATAGAGTAAAATATATATGCCAAGTACATATTTTAGACGGAGAATACCACAATTCAAAACATACAACAAGATGTCAATATTAACCAAAGCAAAAAGAAAATGTACACGGTTCGTGTTATTCGGAAAAGACTTGCTATTCGTAGTGGTAGCTACACACGTTAGTTTGACTGACCAGCCGTATACGTCACGGAAAAAAGAGTATAATCAAAGAGGCGGTCAAAATGTCAACATTAGAGTTGACATGGATTATTCAAAAATATTTTGAAAGTTTGTCAAGTCATAGCCCGACAGTTATGGTAATTTTTAAAAGTCAACTCAAAAGGTTGGTGTTTGTTCTTTGACATGCCGAATTATTTAGCATTTAAACCACGACAACTCTCGCACCTACGTCTTCTCTTCCGTAGACGATCATGTTCACAATGTTAGCATCAGCACACTAACAGTGTTGCGCCCCCTTTCGGAGCCAGCGTGTACCCACGCTGGAGCATCAGGAATCCTTGCTCGAATCGCATCATGATCCTCTCAAGTATCCTCCAAAGCAGGACGTGATGACGATTGAACCAACACCTCCAAACGAGAAAACACATCTCTTATTACCCGTTTCTGCTCCCAGATGTGGTCAGGAACCGCATCTGTGCTACATAGATCCAATGTGGTAGGAATTGTAGAGAACACAGGAGTATGACCAGATGAATGAGAGCATAATCTCGCTATGCCAATTTGTATGCTGCATTCTCAGTTTTGTCCAAGATTTTAAAAGACCCATAGTATTTGTGTTGAGCAATTGGAGATTCATATACATTGAAACTCCAATAGTAAGATTCATGTATGTACGATTTTTCTCGGTGTAAGTAAATGGTCCTTCAACAATTGAGAGTGACTCTGATTGTCATGTAACCATTGGTGAATGTCCACGTGATTAGAATTCAGAAGATTTGCAAATGTTCCATATTGGGGATCATGGACATACTGAGCTTTGTATGGAGAACAACCTAGAGAAATATTGTAAGTCGTATTATACCAGAATTCTTCTAGACTTGCCATCATGTACAACATACCTGAGGTACATCTCTCCACACACTAATTGACTCTTTAAGACTAGCATCTGTTTGAGAATGATAAGTTATTCTTATGTGCATATTCCAGAGTTTGAACAATTTTGTCCAAAAAGAGATTGTGAGACTTTCATATCTATCAGAGACAATAGTATGAGGAGGACCATGTAGTTTGACCACATTGTTCAAGAATTCCTGAGGTACCATTGGTGCGATAAAAGAATGTTTCAAGGGGATATGGTGAGAATACTTTGTTAATCTGTCTACTACCAATGCTAGAGCCATGTGATTCGGGTGGGGCTTCTATAAAATCCGTAGTAATATTTTTCCAAGGACCTATAGGAATTTGAATATGATTCAATAGACTTGGGGATTTACAATGTCCAGGCTTTCACTCTTATCCTGGACGGCGGAGCGCTGCTAGACTGAAGATCGCATAAGTGTGGATACCGGCGGAGGGATCGTGCTTTCGATACTAGGAAGGAGAGAACATTCTCACGGCTAGGAGGAATACACTTAACCGTGAGATTATGCATCAATACGCTTTATCAACATTTACTCCCCACACGCCGTTGGTAACGATACTGATCTAATCTATTGCTTGCATTTTCATAAATAGATTATGGATTATTCATGTAGGATGATTTTTTTTTGTTCTCCATACAATAATCCCTACATTTTTGACATGGACGATTCTCACAATGACACCAACGTGTTGCAAGTCTCCCAAGTGTTTGCGAAACTTGCTGAAGACCAAACTCTGAAGTGAAACTATGAGATTAATGGCCACCCATATGACAAGGGGTAGTAGCTAGTAGATAACATCTATCTTTGTTGGACGGTATTTGTTAAGATATTCAGCAACCCCGTAGGTGAGGCAAAATCTCACTTTGCAAATAGATAATAGAATGTCCGGCAAGATGTGGAGTGGGATTTGGTGTCCTCCAAGCCCGGTTTGCGATTGTCCGGTACCCTTCTCTATCATGGTCACAAAATCAGATGTGAGAGATCATTAATGGTTGTGTTATCATGCAGTACATGATCAGCGAGAGTGAGCGATATGTCAATATGGTGTCCGATCAGTAGTTTGAGTACGAGGCCTTCTTGCAGGGCCACATCACAGCGTTCTGAACGAGTTTTTTTATTTTCTCGCAACGCATCAATAAATTCTCGATGAAACAACTCATGACCAACAACAAAATGATATAGTCCCGCACTTGTGGGCGCTCCGAGCACATGAGTAGTTCGAGTGTCACATGTTTTATAGAGTTTACCAATTTAAATTATTATAATAAGTATATTTTCTTATTTTTAAATTATTGTTGAACTATGCAATCAAGTTATATATAATTTTAGATGGAAATAGAACATATCGATAAAAATAGGCAAAAAATCACAGTGTCGGCAAACTGGGGGTGCTGCTGGGGGCACCACCGGCGACACTCTTAAATCAAACAAATTTTGGTGTGGTGTTGGACAAATTTGGGTGGTGCCGGTGGAGATACTCTTAGTATATACTAGTTGTAATCGGCGCGGCAACACGCCGCGCCCTTGGTGACAAATTTGATGTAGTTTTTTTTTAGCATGAAACTATATATTATGAAAAATTGTTGGAGGATTTGAACTCAGCAATGCTAATTCTGTCATAGATGAACTCCATTTGAAGACCTTCACGCAGATCCATCAGATGCTAATTCTGTCAGGTGCAGAATGCCCATTCCTGTAAAAGATAACTACATCATGCTTTGCATCAAATCAGATGCTATTTCTAATACATGTTGAATCTGCAATGCATGAAAAATAAACCATGGGAGGGTATAGTTGTGAGAGTAATTTTCTTTAAACAGAAAGAAAGAGCCCAACTTGCACGATGGTTCAGATTCTAAAAGGCGCTATGGTTCAGATTCTCGAAAGGAACAATTACCTGCTTGAAAAGAAAGATTTGGGTCCAATCTTGTACAGAAGATCATCTTCTTGCTCAGTCTAGCATCAGAACAAAAAAGAAGGTAAAACAAATACACAATATCAATAAAGAATATATCCGACTTAGAAATTAGCAACATTGTCTCACTAATGAAATGATAGATCATGGCTGCAAGAAAGGAGCGGCCAGACGTCATTTCGAAAGCATCGTAAATATATTATATTTAACTATTAGATGCCTGTTCAAGAGTAACAGTCCACACCTAGATACATTGTTATGATCAGGTATTTTAAGAGTCTTGTTGATGAAAACAAAGCAAATAATTTTGTACATTTTAAATAGATGCAAATGGGATTTTGCCTACCGTCAGGTGAACTACAAACCCTAACACACCTAACGTTTCTACATAACAGAAATGATATTTATACAATTTACACCTCTTGACCAAAAACCTAATAATTTTTAATCATTAAGAAGCACATATATACAATTGTAAACTATAATATGTATTGCTGAATATAGGAACAAAAGAAACATGACGAAGGACATTCCACAAAAAAAAAAAAACGAATATTGTAGTTCCGTATAACATCGCAGTAGTTGCAAATATTAGATCTGAGATGTCACCTTTGTGCTTCAGCATAAAATAAATAGACGGAGCCAATTGTCAGGCAATGGAGAGGTTAGTTGCTTCTTCCAGCTAGGCAATGGAGTGGTTAGTTGCTTCTTCTAACTGTTTGGGAATGATAAATTCAGCATGTACGTGCAACAAACTGAAGATGTGCATTCACCATTAACACTTTCACTTAGAGATCATGGCAATAATTTTGGAATAAAGTGCATTCAGTTTATGGTAATAAGACAGTAGAAGAAACTGAGTACTCTCTTATGGCAGCAAAGAAAAGGGAACTGGAATAAGAATAAGCATCCAAATTACACCTAATATGCAGGGACAGATAATAATTTTGGAGAATAACTCCTGGTAGCTTACATTGCTTTCCACAGTTAGATAGCTGCACAAACTTCAGCAGTGGCAAGAACCAATGAAAACAACATGATTAATTTGATTTTATATTTTTTAAAAATTGTAACACCGGATGCTAACTTGCAATACGAAGATCGTGCAGTCTATTAAAAATATCATTATTCTCAAATGAAAAGGGTGCCTCGGCTCATGTGAAGAAACCAATATATGAAAATATATGCTAATACTGCTAATATGAAAGGCAGATCACCAGTAACTGAATATGAAAAATATCACGTAACTGTAGCAGGTTAAATCAGATTGTGCCACTTAAAGCTTGAAAGAAAATTGTGCAGCTGACGAATATTCTATTACTACCACATCAACTGTCAGAAAAAATCTTCTGAATCATATGGCCACCTAAAGAAGTATCATTGATGCTCCAAACTGCAAGACTACCTAAAGAATAACCAACATGTAGAATCAGCATACTATTAAGTGTTGTAAAGAAGAAGAAAAAGAGAAGTATTGTGGCAGGCCAATGGCTCCGCGGATGCGCTGCTCATCAGCGAAACAGCAGCCCTCGACAGCTGCTACGCTCCAGCTAAAGTGTCGGAGCACGGCGGCGACCACCACTGGCAGGAGCGCCACCAGGTCCGTCTGGGGCAGGACCTGCTGCTCTTTCTCATGGCGAGCCATATAGGTGACAAATATTATTACCAATTATCTAACTGAATGGGGAATTAAAATCACTTACTAAAACTGTAGCGTAAGTAAATCCAGGTGGATTATCTCACTACTTGGGAGTGTTGGAGCACGGCGGCGACCACCACTGGCAGGAGCGCCACCAGGTCCGTCTGGGGCTGGACCTGCTGCTCCTTCTCATGGCGAGCCATATAGGTGACAAATATTATTACCAATGATCTAACTGAATGGGGAATTAAAATCACTTACTAAAACTGTAGCATAAGTAACTCCAGGTGGATTATCTCACTACTTGGGCAAGTTTGAGAGGTACTGTGAACATTTCACTCAATGTAGCAACCTAACATGATAAATATATTCGAATTTAATCACCTATGGGCCTTGTAAGTATCTAAACTGGAGGGCACATTCATACCTGTGTAACACGCAAGAAACAGAAATGATGGTGTTGTAGAACATAAACCTAGTACCTTACCAAGAAAGAGTAATCCTTGAACTGATATAATATAAAATACAAATTACCATATATTTTTCTTCTTCGGTCTATTACTCTTAACAATAAGTAATATACTAATGCAAGTTAACATGCAGTTTGGCCTTACTTCCTTGCATGACAAAGTTGGAAATGATCAGAGAGCTCACAATAAATAAATAAACGTTCCTGCTTTGCTCCAATATCGAAGTAGCAACAAAGAGCTTTTTTCATTGGGTAATATAGGGAAATGGATCTCTTCAACAAAAATGGCAGTCCAGAGAAGATGAGTAACAAAACCATGAACGTTGTGAAGCAAAGCATAGAACATCAACTCAAGACAGAGAGGAAAAAATTCCAAACAGAGAAGCACAACACTGCTCTATTTTCCATCAGTATAAGAAGGATATGTGATAATCAGTCATTTATGAGTCTAAATACAACTCAAAACAAAGAGGAAAAGATCTCAAATAGAGAATCACAACACCGCTCCATTTTCCATCAGAATAAGAAGGAAATTATGGCCTACTTGACCTAAGCGCGTATACGAAAACTTATATTTTACAAATCTTAGGGAACAGACTATAGATGTATCTCAATCTACAGAACCGAAAGCTACATGGAAGGAAAAACAAAAAGGGAGCAGCATAGCCGAGAGAAACCAAGCAATTTGAAGCTCTCGTCAACAAACAATGAATCATGTGGTTCTCTATTGATGGGCAGACCACAACATCACTGACAGCGGAGCAGAAAACATGTCCAGCCGGCGGACGGAGGCAGCAAAGCTACAATCACGCATTTTCAGATTTTGATTAAATAATCAGATTTAGAAATAGTCAGAACTAAAACCTGTGAATAAGATGGCAAGTGAACCGTAAGAACCAACCAACTTGCAGATAAGCAACGTCACTGACAGCAGAGAAAAAAGAAGGCCAACAAAGGTAGAACCGCATATTTTCATATTTTGACTAAATAACCAGGTTTATAAATAGGCAGGCCGAGCACAAATAGTCCTAAGCAAAGGAACTTAGCATGTAAACTATACACCTCTCGAGAGGCAAGCCGAGGAGATGAATCATGGAAGAGAACTCTGTGCATGCTTAACATCTCTGATATTGATGTACAAAATGAAAGATCACATGCATCAGGTAACATGAATACTATGTAAGGACAGTATGTACAGCCAACAGATTGTAAATACCTCACAAAAAGAGAGGCAAAATCAGGATAGCTCTAGGAATACACTTCATTGGCCGCACAAATTCGGCAGTAACATGGATTTTAAAACTGAGTATTATTATTGAGGGCATCCCGGTAGCATCGAGCTGCACGATATTGACAATTGAATTGAAGTCGCAATCTAAAGAATACTCGGCGATACGGCGGCCGACGGCGTAGAGGAGGAGGCGGCGGCCGGCGGTCTCCGTCTTCGACGTGGTCAGCTGCGCGGGGGAGGACGTGGTACCTCGGCGAGGCGGCGGCCGACAGCGTAGAGGAGGAGGAGGCGGAGGGGAATCTCGCGGCCGGGGCGGAGCCGGCCGTCCGTCGCGCCGCCTCCCTCGCGGCCGTGGCGTTCGTGGTCGAGGCCGGGGTTCGCGCTCGCGGTCGGGGCGGAGCTCGCGGCCCTCGCGACGCCGCCCGGCCCTCGCGCCTCGCCTCCGCCGGCGGCGGCTAACCCTAGTTTGGGTGCGGAAAATGAGTGAAATTAGAGACGATTCAGTTTATATGTACGGAGGACCGATTTAGAAATTTCGTAAAACATAGGGGTTTTTTTGCGATCGCTCCCACTATTTCGCTCGTCTTTCATATAGGCAGTAATATACCCGTTCACATGGTTTTGAATACCTTATTTACTTATTTTTGCATCAAGAACCAAATAGCACCTATATGAATCAGTAAAGTGCATTTCCGGTATGGAATCAGTAAAAGCCTATAGGTTGGCATACAGCATGCGCTGCAAGTCCTTGAGAATCGTTGGCTCCACAGACATCAGGATCCGCACGCTGCCGTCGACGCCGTTCATGAGGCAGACGAGCCCTGCGCGTTCTTGCACGGCGCGGTGCATCACCAGCGGCTTGCCCCACCCGAAATCCGCGTCGTACAGTGGCATGCCCAGCTAGCTTATCACCCGCACATCAGTCTTCGCCATACTGCCCGGAGGTGGAGCCGTCTGCTGGCTGCCGGCCATCGCGATGTAATCGATCGCCGAACGCACCAGCTGGTCGTCGATACGGCGGATTGCGCCTCTGATCAGGCCGGGGACGGAGACTAGCGGCTGATCATCCTCCGAGGCGATGATGTCCCGCACCTTTCCGGCGGTGCCCAGTATGATGACCCCGTTGCCGAAGTAGCTTGCCGGGAGTGGTGGGCTCCAGGGGTAGCCGGCGTGCGGCGCACATGCAACGCCACACGTGGGCGGTCACGGCGCAGAAAGTGCTCACACCACGTTCTCCGTCGGTGCAGGCGCGCTTAAGACCGGCGACTTGGTCCTTGGAGATGACAAAAATCTCGTTGACGCCGGCGACGACTGATGGCCCGGATAGACTTACCTTGGGAAAGATCACTGTGAGAGCGTCGGGGTGGACAACGGGTGGGGAGCGTGCGCGGAGGAGGGTGCGGTCGTGGAATGGGAGCTCCAGCGCCCCCGCTTCACCGTCCCTGGAGAAGGCAGACCACGTCTGGAAGAAGTGGAACGCGCTGACGGCGTCGATGGCGACGTGATGCAGCGCCGTCCCTAAGGCCACCCCTCCGCACTTCAAGAAGGTCACCTGGATGCCGCACATGAGGGACGGCGTGTAGTCCTCGACGTGTGGAACAAACAGCTTCCAAAGCTCCGGCGACGGCTGGAAGTTGCTGATATCGTCGAATGTGAGGTCAGAGTGAGCGACGACGAAGAGCGCGCCGGCGCAATCGATCTCTGGCCGACCGTCAGCATTAACGCCGAGACGGCCAGCCAGGGGATAGAAGGCCACTAGAGCCTTGGACATTGCCACCTTCAGCCTGGCGACGTCGAAGAAGTCATCGACGGCGCTGGACTCGGAGCGGTACAAGTAGACGGTCGGGGTGTGGCCATTGTTGATCAACATGAGGTCGAGAGGGGAAACCCACAGGCCTTTCCTAGGCGTCTCCTCGCTGGGCGTCACCAGGCACGACTCCACCACCTTCAACTCCTCACCGAGACACATTTTTCCTTCTCCTGAAAACTGAGGTCTGAGGAGAAAAGAGAGAGGCACGTCCAGGTGTTCTGCTATCAGTCCAGCTGCTTAAATTAAGGAACCGCATGGAAATATCTGCTAGTACGAGGTAGTAGGTAGTATATATGGTGGTTGCACTACCGGAAAATCGTAATTTGCCGTGAGGAGGAGGCTATGCCGTGCGCCTCCGGAAATCGAAACCCGGCAAAGAAAGCTTCGCCGTGCACGTGCACGACGAATCACGGCAAACAAACACATACACGGCGTACAACAGAACAACGCACGGCACACAAAACATGCACGGCATACAGACCAAAGACGCACGGCGAAGAAGGGCTGCACGGCAGAGATATCTTTGCCGTGATCTCTGAATCACAGGCACGGCAGAGATGCTGACCAGGATGCCAAACTCTGCCGCCCTCGCCAATATTTTCGCGGGAAATAAATTTGGACTGGCGGGAAAAATCTTTGCCGTGCACTTGAGGGAACAATCACGGCAGAGAATTGACAAATTTTCCCGCGGAATAAATAATTTGGCGGCAAAATCTTTGCCGTGCAGAACTACAAATTAATCACGGCAAATTTGTTCTTTGCCGTGATCCTTCTTCACGGCAAAGAGTGGGATTTGATTTTTTTTATTCTTTGCTTTGTTTATTTACTTTGTTAAGTCTTCTATTACATTAATTTACTTAACTTATATGGTTCTCGAAAATTTATATAAACCCTCTGGTGTGGGCCGCATATGTGTCGATCGAAACCCCGAAATTAGTGAACCTAACGTGTGAGGCGTCGTCTACCCCTGTTTCTATGATTTCGGCGAGTCGGAGCCCCGGAGCATCGGAAACCCACCCGAACCTAGGTTGTGGCATAAAATGTGTGTACAAGTGTGTTGTGTGTTTTGGAAGTGCAAGAATTTACTCCGGTGTGTGACCCTCTTCGCCGGCCGCACTCTTTCTCCACTAACTTTCTAGACTTATAGGCCAAATCTCCCGTTTCGGGGGAACCGGGGGCATTGTTGTGAGAACATGTGATAATAGTTGGTTTTCCATGTTCCTATGTCCTTACCTAACACAACCAAGCAAAAAAGTCCACTGGCCTACCCCCTTTCGACACCGCTGAAGGGGGGGTAGACGAAAACGTAAGGGTTTTTCCAGCGGATGTAGGGATTTCGCCGAGTCGGGGCCCCGGAGCGTCGGAAACCCACCCGAACCTAGGTTGTGGCATAAAATGTGTGTACAAGTGTGTTGTGTGTTTTGGAAGTGCAAGAATTTACTCCGGTGTGTGACCCTCTTCGCCGGCCGCACTCTCTCTCCACTAATAAACAGTCCACAAAATAAGTAAGGAAAATAAAAATAAAATAATAAGCAAATAAAAACAAATTAAAAACAAAGGCGCACGGCAAAGGTGGACACGCACGGCGCTTTGCCGTGATGTATGGCAAGGCTACACCGCATAGCCTCCCTTTGCCGTGCTCCTGCCCAGCACGGCAAAGTCCTATCCACTAAACGCACGCACGCACGCACGCTCTTTCCCCACCCACTCACACACAAACGAATCCCCACCCCGACCCGCCGCCACACCGCCGCAGCCCACGCCGCCCCGGATCCGCCGCGCAGCCGCCGTCTCCGGCCACACTCGCCATCTCCGGCCACCCCGCCCCAGTCCCCCGCCGCCACCTTTTCCCCGGCCTCCCCCACTCCGTCGCCGCTCTCCGCCCCCGCCGTCCTCTCCATTTCGTCCACCTCGCCGTCGCCGCCCACACCGCCCCCGCCGTCCTCGCCATCTCGTCCACCTCGCCGTCGCCGCCCACACCACCCCCGCCTCCACCCGCGCCTCCCCTGCCCCCGCCTCCACCCGCGCCTCCACCCGCGCCTCCCCTGCCCCTGCCTCCACCCGGGTCTCCCCGGCCGCCTCCTCCCAATCCCGCCGCCGCCTCCAGCCGGCCGCACGCACCAGGGATGTCGCCGACCGCTCCAGGGTGAGGAGGGCCGCCTCGCCGACCCAGCCCGACCTCTGCCTGCCGGTGGTCGACGCGCACATCGCCGGCTCAAGGTGAGCTTGTATTTTGCATTTTGTAATATTTGTATTTTGCAATATGTTATTTGTGTTTGTATTGCAATATGTAAAATTGCAATTTGTATGTTTGCAATATTCTTACAATGTGCCCCTGTTCTCCAGCTGCGGAGGGCGTCGACGGAGGGCGTCGACGGACGGACGAGGATCTTCTTCGCCGTCGATCACGCTTCGAGGGTAAGAAATTGGCCGGAACTCTTCTATGTACCTAGGCTTTATTTTTTTGTCTAGATCACCAAGTTTGTCGCGTCACCTAGGCGTCTATACCCGTCCGTAAGCGTTACGCGGAAAATATGCACATAGAGTTAGAGTTTGCATATTTTCAGCCGTAACGCTTACGGCATTTACGGGGCAGCCCGCGGGTCCGTGGACTGGGTACGTTCTCCCCCTCTACCTGATCCGAGACAGAATTTCGGCAGCGCCTCCCCGTTGTTCTCCGGATGCACATTCTCTTGGCTTTTTGCCAAGACGTGTATCGGGAGAGCAGCGGGGAGGTGCTGTCGAAATTCTGTCTCGGATCGGGTAGAGCGGGGAGAACGTACTCAGTCTACGGATCCGCGGGCTGTTTAGGTCCTTTACCCATTAGAGAGATAGGTGGATGCATGCCGTAAAAAATGGTTTTGTTAAAATTAAATGACATGTTGAACTGAAAGCATTGTGTATGTATTTTTTGTTACCGATTAAAGGATGGATCCAAGTCAGAACCGTGAGTGGATGTATAATGGCAGAAAGAGTCAGTGGGACTTTACTGATGAATGGAGATATAAGGCCGAGGAGTTTGTGAATAATGCGTTTGACATCCCAGCCAAACCCATGAGAGTGTATTGCCCCTGTTCAAAATGTGATAACCGAAGGCGACAAACGAAGGTAGATGTTAGTGTGCACCTGATCAAGCATGGGTTCACACCATTCTACCATGTTTGGAATTTCCATGGTGAACAGTTAGCAAAACGTGCTAGAACCGAGACACGTCAGATTCAGCCAGCGGTAGAGTTTGACACTGGGTTCAACAACTGCTTAGACGCCTTTGTCAATGCTAATGCGCCTGAAAGCCGTCGTGCAGAGGCGGATACACCTCAGGAGGCGGAGACAAGTGAGCAGCCGGATGAAGACACGAGAAGTACTACGAGACTTGTTTGGCTCGCAGAAACCCCTTCATGCACATACAGATGTTACCCTTCTAGATGCCATCGCTCGCCTTATGGCCGTGAAGTGCCAGAGAAAGATATGCAGGGATGGTTTCGATGATCTTCTGGCCGTCGTTGGCAGCCTTCTACCGAAAGGGCATATCTTGGCGAAGAGCTTCTACGAGGCGACTAAACTCCTCCGTAACCTTAAGATGTCATATGAGAAGATAGACGCCTGTCCAAAGGGATGCATGCTGTTTAGGAAAGAACATGCTGAAACAAATTATTGCATCCATTGCAATTCCTCTAGGTACTTCGAGGTCGACCTTGGTGGTGGACAGAAGAGGCAGACCGGGATTCCCAAAAGATTCTCCGGTACCTTCCATTTATACCGAGGATCCAGCGGCTTTACATGAACAAAGACACTGCCCAGCAGATGCGATGGGCCGTGTTAGGGAACAGATACACGGACAAGATGATACATCCGTCGGATGGTGACGCATGGAAGAACTTTGTAGCCAAGTATCCATTGAAAGCGGGCGACCCGAGGAGCGTAGCTGTTGCTATATCAACCGATGGGTTCAATCCGTTTGGCATGTCGCGGCACATACAGCTGTTGGCCTGTGTTTGTTATACCCCTCAACCTCCCCCCCGGCGAGTCCATGAGATCACATAACATGTTATTGTCGATGATAATCCCAGGACCAAAATACCCGGGTAAGAACATGAATGTGTACCTGGAACCGCTGGTTGAAGACTTGGCTGTTGGCTGGAACGGTCGCGGGATCCGAACATATGACGCCTCAACAAATGATCACTTCGATATGTATGTCTGGTATCACACATCCCTGCATGACTTACCAGCGCGTGCTTTGTTCTGCGGCTGGTGTACACATGGGAAGTGGCCTTGCCCACAGTGCAGACAGACTATGACTTTCTCTGGCTTTCGAAGGGAGGCAAGTATTCATGCTTTGATCAACATCGACAGTTCCTTGACACAGATCACAGATACAGGAGTGACGTAAAGCGGTTCAAGAAAGGAGTCGAGATCCATGATCCGAAACCACGTCTGATGACCGGAAAGAAATCAAGGCTGAGCTAGAAGCTCTCCAGCCTAACCCCAATGGGAAAGGTTTCGTGGGTTATGGGGAGACGCACCAGTGGACTCACATTCCGTGCTTCTGGAAGCTGCTCCCTTACATGGAGGATGTCGAGCTTCCCACAACATTGATGTAATGCACACTGAAAAGAATATCGCCGAGGCTCTTTATAGCACATCATGGAGACTGAGAAGACGAAGGATAATGTCAAGGCTCGAATGACCAAGAACAACTTGTGACAGGCCAAATTTTAATATGCAGCCTCCTGGAGTCAACGGCAGTAGGTGGTCTAAGCCAAAGGCTCGGTTCTGCCCTACAAGGCCGGAAAAAGGGAAATATTACAGTGGCTCGTGGAGTGTTTGTTCTTCCCTGATGGGTATGCAGCTAACTGGGTGAGTGTGTCAACCTGGAAACGCAGAGGTAGGAGGGCTGAAGAGTCATGACTACCACGTGTGGCTTGAGCGCATAATGCCGGTGATGATTAGAGGCTATGTCGATGAGGAGACTTGGCGAATACTGGCGGAGTTGAGCTTTTTCTTCCGCCAGATTTGTGCAAGGGAGTTAGATCGTGAAGTGGTTCTGAAGCTGCATGAACAGGCACCGAGTTGCTTTGCAAGCTAGAGACGATACTTCCGCCAGGGTTTTTTAATCCGATGCAACATATGATCTTGCATCTCGCGCACGAGGCTTTATGGGGGGGCCTGTGTCGACCCGTTGGCAGTTTGGGCCTGAGAGAAAAATGAAAGACCTACGCAGACTACGGGAATAAATGCAAGATTGAGGCATCCATGGCCGAGGCATGCCTTAACGAGGAGGTGTCAAACTTCACGACAAAGTTCTATGATGCCAATATTCCCACAAATCACAATCCAGTCGTTCGCTACAATGCAGCCAACCCTGAAGATGTACCCAAGCTTAGCATCTTCATAGGGCTTGGTGGCAAATCAAGTGGCTCGAAGAAGGTCATCATGAAAAAGCTCGAGCGGGATATGATCTCCTTGTATCTCTTGATGAGTATGGAGGAAGTGAAGCCGTACCGCGAGTAAGTCTTTCACCATTTAGTATTTCACAATCATTCACACTCTATATTCGTCGCTAACTCCTCTTTTCTCATTGGAGTAGACGATTCAAAAGTGAAAACTGGAAGCTGAGAAGGGACCCTACCCCGAAGAGTCGAAGGATCTTTTTGACAACGGTGGTGGTTTGGCAAGGGTGGTGGTTTCATTAGTTGGTTCGCGGTTTGGTATGTTTATCTAACTTTTCTAGTACCGTGGACATTCATCGATCATTCCTCGTTCTAAACTTCTCATGGTAACTTGTAGGCAAAAAAGGACAAAGCGATGAAGCCAGAGCTTAGAAACATTGCACATGGCTTCAGCCATACCGTCAACTCATTCATGCTTATGACGTGAATGGATATCGCTTCCATACCCATGAACACACAACAAACCGGGGCAACCGGAAGACAATAAATAGTGGGGTGTTATGTGAAGGCTCAGATAAACTCCATTACTATGGAAGAGTTGAGGCTATATACGAGTTGAATTATAGCTTTGGTAAAGGGCTAAATCCCGTTGTATTCAAATGCAATTGGTTAGACCCGCGTCGGGTTAGACGGGATCCTAAAATTGGATTGGTCGAAGTTGAACGAAGCTCCAAGTATTTGGGAGACGATGTCTACATTTTGGCTACCCAGGCCTTCCAAGTATTCTATCTCCCGTACCCGTGCAAGAAAACAGCAAAAGCATATCAGAAGCGTCTACAGGGGTGGGATGTTGTGATAACGGTACCCTCGCGCAGTAGGCCGGCTATGCCTAACAGTCAAGATTACCGCCGCCTAGACCCCTCAACATCTGACGGCGAGTTCTACCAGGATGGAGGGCTCCCTGGGAATTTTACTATCAACTTGCCGACCGATGATGACATGGAATACGGCGAAGATGCGGGAATGGAGGAGGATACCGTGCATGATGAGTCGAGGAGGTTCATAACCAAGCCGATGTGACTTTGCTAGAGCGGTTCCAAGCAGGATTAATCGTCGACGAGCCAGAGGGACCACCTCCAGGTTCCGTGGATGGTTGGTGGTGTGGCGACCCTGACAGTGATGACGACACGGGTGGTCCGATAGTTGGTCTCGATGATCTCGACACAGGCTACTGATAGCGACGAGGACACATGCCAGTCTAGCTTATATGTAATAGGTCAATGCTACTCTATGTAATAGTGATTGTCAGTCTACCTTATTTTGTGAGAACTCATTGTCACTACTCCATGTTTTGTGAGAACTCATTGTCGCTACTCCATGTATTTTGTTTTATTCTAATTGTCACTACTCCATGTTTTGTGAGAACTCATTGTTGCTTTACTCGTTGTTACTTTATCTATTTACCTTAATTTTGGATCATGTATACTGATGAAACCCATTTTTTTGTCAATGCAGGGAACATGAAGAAGGCCATAAAAAATAAGGTGGCCAGCGTGAAGGAACTCTGGTGGACCGGCGACGACCACCCTCACCTCCACCTGCGAGGGACTCACCCTCACCTTCACCTGCGAGGGACTCACCCTCACCTCCACCTGCGAGGGACCGGCGTAGGAGAGGGAGGAGAGCGAGGTCTCCTAGTCCTCCCCCGGCTGAGGAGGAGGAGGAGGACGTGGATTATGATCAGGGGCAGGAGTCAGCTTCCGAGGACGAGTCGGTGGATTCTGAGGATCCCTTGTCGGAGGAGGGCGAGGAGGGGTACGATGACGGACCTGGGGAGGAGGGGTATCAGCTTGACCCGACGCTGCAGTGGGATCCGCCAGATGAGTGGGTTGAGACTGAGGAGAATATCCCTCCGCCACAGACCAAGCCGCCGTATCAGCGGGGGGCCGCTTCACTCCCCGATCTTCCTTATGCCTACGCGCACACTATTCTCGTGCCCACCGGGAAAAGGTACTTATTATAGTTTTATGTTCAATTTTAGCGTTTCATTGTGTTTTGACCCGCTAACATACTAATATTGGTTTTTTCATTGTGTAGGTCGTTTGACTATGTGCCTCCTAAAGTGAAGAAGCAGCGTAACTACTCGAGCATCCTTGGATGTTGTATCAGGGAGTTCTTCCCTGGGATTGTCACCTGCCCAAATGGTGAGGAGAGTGTAGCTTGGACTTTCAAGCATTACACCTACGCGCCGGATCCCGCGGGCAAGTACAACAACATGGCACATAAGGCACTTCACCATTTCTGGGTAAGTTTGTCTGACTTCTCATCATTCTATAAATCCGAGATTGCACTAATGTCTTTGTTGACCCTATTGTACCTATGTGCATGCTTGTAGAACTTCTTCTCCTGCCGGCCGGAGGACAAGGACAAGTGCCTCAACATCCTTTTAGATATGGCCCCTAAGATAGTGACGGACATGCACTACGAGGCTCGCGTGAACTCTGTCCGCAACTGGTACGCCGAAAAGAAGATTGCGCTGGACAAAAAGCGTGCCCGGGACATCTTGATGCAGCCATGGCAGTACCTGCAGGTAGCTTCGTTTCTATATTATTGATTTTCTTGACCGCCATGTAATATCATTAATATGTGTGTTCTGTGTATGTAGGTGCCTCCTCCGTACGTCGGTAACAACGGAACGTGCCACCTCGCGATGGTTGCGTGGTGGACTAGCCCAGAGTACCTCAAGATTCACGCGCAGGGACAGGCAAAGCGGGCGATCAACAAAGGTGGAACACATCGCCAAGGCAGCCTCAACCTCTACCAATGTGTACAAAAGGAGGTGAGCAAATGCATTCTTTAATCCACCTGTGTTCGTGCTCTCTTTTGCAATATCGTCTCCTTTTCACCTATGTTCGTGCTCTCTTGGCAGAAATTGAAGACCGGCGTAGAGCCCTCCCCCTTCGCCGTTTGGTCAAAGTACCGTACCAGGGATGAGCCGGAAGAGCACACAGGGTCGATGTGGATCAACGAAGGCGCCAGGATCCGGAGCGAGGGGTACACGGCGAAGTTCAGGGAGCGCAACGGTGAGGATGCTGACCCTCTCACCAGTCCACTTGACGTCGAGGCTGTCGTGCTTGCGGGGCAAGGCTATGCGAATGGCCGCTTGTGGATAGGTGACGGCTACGTCGACCCTCGCACCGTCCCGTCTCTACGCCAGGTCCGCCGTGGGAGGGCGCCAGGTGCGCCTACTGTGGAGACCCGCCCACGGGTTGGGGATCTAGCTATCAACCAGCTCCGGGAGAAGCAGTTGCTCTATGAGCAGCAGCTTCAGCAGCAGCAGGAGCAGATCCGGCAGCAGCAAGAGATGATCCAGCAGCAGGCCCTACAGCATCAGGAGCAGTCCAGGCAGATGATGGAGTGGGTGATGAGCTCGATGCAACGCATTGCTCCGGGGGACGGGGCTGTTGCCATGGGACTGTTCCCTCCACCGACATTCCCATGGGTATGTTGTCAACCTTGTCATTCTATCCATCTTGTTGTTATAACTAAATTACTTGTCTAATGCTAGCCTTTTTTCATGTTGTAGATGAATCCAGGATCGGCGGGTGGATCTCACTCGATGGCGCCGCCGCCTGGTGCCCAGGACAATCCGGAGGGGCAGCCCCATGTCTCCAACCCTAACGTTTGCCGGAGACTCCCGTTGGTATGCTTGCACAACTTGTCAAAATGCCATTGCCATTTCAGTTTTCCATGCCTTTGCCACATTAGTTGAACTTGTCAAAATTTAGTTACTTGAACTAGTTGTCATGACTATGCCATTTCCATGCCATTTCCATCTACTTGTCAAAATTTAGTTAGTTCAAACTTTGCCATTTCCACTTTCTTAGTTTAATTATGCACATTGACACTTTTAGCTATTGTAGTTGTCAAACTCATTATTTTTGTATGAACTTGTAGGAGGATCAACAATGAGCTATCTTTGTGGAGTTCATCTTTGTGGAGTTGAGCTATGTGGAGTTGTGCTATGTGGTTGTGCTATGTGGAGTTCAACTTTGTGGATTTTAGTCTTGTTATGTGGTTGTGCTATGTAGTTGTCCTATGAACTATCATGTTGATTTGAGTCTCATGGACACTATGTGGAGTTTGATCTTGTTATATATGTTATGGAACACTCTCTAGTCATATTTGTGTGGTAATTTGTTATCTGTGAATTATCTGTTCGATTTATCTGTAAAATGCAGGGAATTTTGAAAAATCAAAATAAAACGCTGCCATCTGGTCACTTTGCCGTGAGGGTACACACGGCAAACAACTATGCCGTGACAAGGCGCCCGGCAAAGCCACTACGTGGCGCGCACCTGTGCAATCTGGAGCAACGCCAGTGACCAAATGGTCGCTTTGCCGTGCAAGTTACGTCGACGAGCACGGCAAAGGAGCAAGATGAGGTCCACCTGGGACACCACTGTACCGTGCGTGCCTTCTGAAAGCACACGGCACAGTTTTCAACTATGCCGTGCAAGCCGGCACAGCAACGCACGGCGAATACCATCCTCTCTGCCGTGTAGTGGTACGGGCGACGCACGGCACAGGCACAGCTTCTCTGCCGTGACACACGAAGAAGACGCACGGCAAACTGCCCGAGCACGGAAAAGGACGGGCACACGGCAAACAGCCTGGTTGAGGGTTGACCACACGCTGACCAACCGGAAACTGCGCGACACACGGCAAAGGCTCTGCCGTGACACAGGAGCAAAAGTGCACGGCAAAGAACTACGCCGTGCCGTATTATGCCGTGTGGCCCTTTGCCGTGCGATCATCACGGCAGAGCCGTTGCCGTGTATGGAGGGCCTTTTGCCGTGCTATTTGGCATCACGGCAAAGAATTTAATTCCGGTAGTGTTGGGTGAAATGCTGGTCGCGACCGAAAATTTGATACGTGAAAGAACCCAGATATAATATCTTGAGGAGCTGGTGCCACCACTACAACACACTCACTAGTAGAAAACCCCCTTTAGTCCCGGTTCTAGAGCCCATTTAGTCTCGGTTTTCCCAACCGGGACTAATAAATCGTGACTAAAGGTCCCCTTTAGTCCCGGTTTGTCACGAATCGGGACTAAAGGTTCTAAACGTGGGGGAAGCCGTGCGCTGGGCTGGAGGACCTTTAGTCCCAGTTTGTAACACCAACCGGGACTAAAGACCTTTTTTTTCAAAATAATTTTTTTTATTTTTTCGAATTTGTTTTTGATTTTTTTTTCTATATTTCAAATCTTTGAATTATTTGTCAGTTTAATCTCTAATCTCAAGTCAAAGTACATCCTCACACTCCTATCCATACTCGTGATCAAACTTCCCGACCGGTCAAAGTACATCCTCACACTCCTATCCATACTCGTGATCAAACTTCCCGACCGGTCACCCAACCTCACACTGCTCCACCTACGGATGGCACCCGCCGGGTTCGGGTGCGGGTTTGGCATCCCCATACCCGCACCCGCACCCTCTACCCGCCCCTGTCACCCGTCCCCATACCCGCTGGCGGGTACAGAATTTCCCCATACCCGCCACCCGCCGGGTACCCGCGACCCGACGGGTACCCGCCAAATTCAGCAGCAAAATGACAGATATTTTCAACAACATATAACAGATATTTTCAACAACAATTTAGGCACAATTTAAGCAAGTATATCCAGCAATATTCAGCAACAGCTTGACAGCAATATATCCAGCAACAAATTGATAGCATCAATTCAACTACAAAGTCGAATCACACATTAACATCCACAAATAGTTCACCAAATTAAACAAGTTCAACATCCATGCAACAAACAGTCCACCAAATCATACAAGTTATACATGTCCAGCAACAAACACTAATGAAATATGACAAGAAATCCATTGAAGAATGAAGACAAAGAAGCTCCGTTGTTGCAGCTCCGTCAACCTTGAAGATCCGTTGCTCACTTGCTCTCATATGGCGGCCATTCCGTCCTAGTTGCAATGAAATTGACAAACATGGTTGTTATTAAACATGGTAAACCAAGTAGTAAGGAGAATGGATGGCTAGAAATAAACCTCATTCTCTTCTTGTGTGTCTTGAAGACAAGTCCAGAAGCTGCCTTCACCCATATGAGCATCTACAAGTAACAAATTTACATTATTTACTCAAAAGCATAAGTTAGAACAGACATAAGAAACCACAATGATAGAAAATGCATCATTTTACTCACCTTTGTACTTGTTTCTAAGCCAATTCTGATAGCACATCAACACCTCAAGCATTTTAGAAGTGAGGCGGCACCTATGATCATTCACTATTCTGACACTTATACTAAACGCAGATTCTGAAGCAACCGTTGTGACTGGAATAGCAAACACATCTCTAGCAAGTTTCCTTAGTGTTGGGTACCTTGTACCAGCCACTTTCCACCAGTCCAATACATCAAATTTTTCAGTATATGGTGCTAAGTCATCAGCCAAGTAATGCTCTATCTCGCCTTGAATTCTAGCTGTTCACAGCGGCAGAGACCGGCGGCAATCCCCCCCCCCCCCCCCCCCCCCCGCGCGAGCCGCCTCTATTGGAGCTCGGTGGCATGCCGACCAAGAAAGCCAGCCGTGCTCCGCTTCCCACCGGCGGAATATGGGGCGACGCGTCTTCAGGCGGCGGAGACGGCGACGGAATGGCCTCATCTCCGACCTGCTCGACCGGGCCATGGCCGGAGTCGCCCTGGCTGCCCTCCAGATCGACAGGGTCCATGGAGCAGCTGCCCGGAGCGGCACCAGAGCCGCGCAGGGCGCAGATGACTCCGGTGGCGGTGGGGGCAGAGAGGAGAGGCGACGGCGTCGGGGGCAGAGAGGACGAGATGCGGCGGCGTCGGGGGCAGAGAGGAGGAGAGGCGGCGGCGTTGGGGCAGAGAGGAGGCGCCGGCGTTGGGGGGCAGAGAGGAGGAGAGGCGGCGGCGTTGGGAGCAGAGAGGAGGCGGCGGCGTTGGGGGCGGGCAGCAGAGAGGATTTTGGCGGCGTGGCCGCGTGGGGGTGGGGAGGAAGGAAAGAATCGTGGGGAGTTTCCTGGTCGTGGGGATTTTAAGGTTTCTCTCCTCTCTTCCTCCTAGAATGACAGGTGGGGCTCGGTGCTGAAACACACTGACATGTGGGGTCTCCCGGGTATGCGGGTTCAAGGGTATGGGTATGGCACCCCCATACCCGCACCCGCATACCCGATGGGTATTGAAAATTCCTGCTAAGCAGACCCATGGGTATTTTTGTATACCATACCCTCCCCATTTAAGTCGGGTACCCGTCGGGTTTGCGGGTATCGGGTACCCATTGCCATCCGTAGCTCCACCCCCAGCACGCTTAACTTTTGAGTTCCTTTCCAATTAGCTTACAAGATTGCACTGATAACATCTTGATAATACTATGGTATCAATCTTATTATGCCCTAGACTTTGATGTCACATGATATTATTTTTTGAATTCCAAACCTATATTAACATAAATATTAATGATTAAGTAATAATAATTATTAATTCAAATAACAAAAAAAATGAATTTTACATTATTATTGCCATTTTCAATATAATATGGAAAAATTCATATCTTTAAATCCGTAAATCGAAATTTGACAAATAATATGTATAAATCAATCAGAAAAATAATAGGAATCCAAATATTGCATCCATATCATCTTTTGCATAATGTGCTATGTCTTTTATATAATGTACTACTAAGTGTGCTTATTTTTTTGGTTTTGTAGAAAAAAAATCACCTTTTTAAAATAACTTTTTTTCCTTTTGTAATTTCTAGGATCTGAGAAAAGTTCACCAGGTAAACCCAGGTGAAATCGAGCTCCAATTTTTCTCTTGTTTTTTTTGATATATTAAACGCATTTTTTTGACGTCGTATGCAAAAGTTATGATCGTTTTATTTATTTTTCTGTTTTTTGCGAAAAAGGTCAAAATTTCTATACAAAGTAGACACTAAAATCTAACTACATACCAAAGGATTTTATTTTTTGAAGATTTTATCATTTTCTTTTATTTTCTACAAAACTCAAAAAGACGATCCGCGCGCGTAATTTTTTCCTTAACAGAATATTATCCTGTTCTATAGACGTATTCTAGAACGTCTCAAAACTCGTCTCTACCCATTTATAAGTTAACAAAAATATTTATTTTATTGCCTCTTAGTAAGAAGAATTGCGACGCCATCTAGAACGCCTGAAGAAGCGTCGGTACGTAAAGCTATCCTTCTATCCTAGAGACGAAAATAAATGCGTCACATGGATGACGTCTCTACGTGCTGAGTTTGTTGTAGTGCACCTCGTACATATTTCGTGTTAGTGAAATGGAAATGACATGATGTGATCGCTAACTACTCCCTCTATTCGATAATATTATGTTAGATATTTCAATACGGATTATACGAAGCAAAATGAGTGAATCTACACACTAAAATACGTCTATATAAATTTGTATGTTGTTTACATTATAATACTATAATTATCTTATATTAATGAACAGAGGGCCGGAGTACAAATATGTGGGGGTGCGTGTGAATACATATTTACTTGTCACTAAAAAGAAACATTGGCAGTCAGGCGGCACTTTTTCTACGTCTGGAAGAAGGCTAATGTCGTTGATGGCGACGTGGTGCAGCAGCTTCCCGAGGCTACTCTACCGCAATGCAAGAACGTCGGTTGGACGATTAGTCTGTGGATTAAAGAGTTTTTCCTTTTTTTCGGCGAGGAGCTGCGTTCTCAAAATGATTACAAGTAGTCATCTGAATGATTCAAATTTTTAGTAGTTCCATTTGCTCTTCGCTGTTGTCTGATGTTCTCTTCCCGAGCGCCCGATTTCGCACTTTCCCTCCTCGTTCGTCTCCTTCTTTTGTGACATCCACAGCGCGCCGTCATGCACGAGCTCCACGCGAGGTGGCCAGTCGTCGGCATTGGCAGAGAAGAAGAGCCTCGATGACAGATTCACCCTACATGTAAATGCATAGTCAAATATGTTTATAAAATTTTAGGTATGCTGCAGATTCGCCCTAATTAAAATCCAGGCATTGTGCTGATCAAACTCCATTGATTGCATGTACGCAGATTAAAAAAATAAAGAATCAGATGATAAATTGATTTCTCCCATGGTAGAGCGTTCAGCGGTAACAGTTTTCAGCTGTGCGCATTCAGAGCCGAGTGTGCCGTTCGTAACTGTTTCAGACTGACCGCACGAGGCAACAGCGGACACCGCCACCAGACTCGCACGTGAAAATGTGCACGTAACCCTGCGACAGGTCAAAAGAAAGGCGAAAGTGCCCGCTGCGTGCCCCCACCAAACAAACAGTACCCAGTAGTAGCAGTTTTACGCCAGACCGATATGTCCGTCTAACCCTGGATATGATGCAGTGATCGATGTTATATGCCCCAGGTTAATTAGTACTATGCAACCAAACTGAATGCGCCTATGAATATTTTCAGAATTTACACTAAACGCGCCAAGGCCCTTAAAAATCCAAAGATGCACGCGTCATATTCTAGCATCAAGTAGAGAGCACACTTGTATTCTTGGCTGATTCTCTAACCCACAAGACCATGAATGGCGACATATTTCAAACCGTAAAAACAACAAATAAGCAACTGGAAAGTTTCTAGGACAAATCCTCTAGTTGGCACCTCTTTATACTCCCAAACTATTTATTTACTCGCAAATGATATAAACATCAATGCTCTCTAGAAATCTCTATCGAGATATTTGTTGGACGCTTCACTTTAGAGGTCTTTGTCAGAATACTTGATGATACTACATGTAGTAGAATGTATTTATATCATTATCTACACTATTAATTAAATGGGATTTTGTGTCGTTATGATTTATACACACCTCCGACATTTAGTTTCCACCATAAAAACTCAAACAAAACTATTTAAACCAACTCAAAGGGAACATGTTCACCTAGAACATAAAGTATAAATTATCTACCAAACATAGACGATATATGCCTATCGCACTTTGATCCATCGATGCTAACTTAATACAACTATTAATATATTATTTATCGATATCAGAGCACGTGCATTTTGGTAGTACACTCTTTTATATGAGTGTCATAGAAAAATCCATAGAGACATATAATTTTGTCTTTATTTTAGTATCCACCTATCCTGAAAGCTTAGTTTCATTAAATGTTTAACTTTAGTGTGCATCAAAAAGGAAACACCTTGAGTAACATTTATTGCAAAATATATTTTGTATTAAGTAGAATTATATTTGAAACAATGAAGATTAAATTAATAAGGCAAACAATTATTTTATCATTAGTTGAAATGTATGTGGTTAATTTTGTTAAGTGTAATAGAAAACTATATTTTGAGTTGTTTTTAGTTATTTCATTACTCTCCACCCTAATAAATAGTCCAAGAAAAAGCTTAGTTTATATGGCCCCTAACAATTTCCCTAGTGGCTACACAAAATATACTTCTATTTTGGAAAAAATATACGCCATTGCGCCTCGCCTGAAACTGTACCCACGCTTATGTCCGCTGATGCAAGATTTTCACCTCACATAATCTAATAATTTTTGTGCTTTATCCCCGCCTCTCACGGTGTTGAATTTTGTTCTTGTATATTCTTTCTTTTTAACTAATTTTAGTTTTCGTTTTTTTACTATTTTGTACCTTTTATAACTATATAATACAAATTGAAAATCCTTTGAATATATTCATTATTAACTAAAGTTTGTATTTTACTTGTAATTTTAATAAATAATTCAGTAATGTCATTCGCACCAATATTTAGTACTTTGTTCCTATAACTATGAATTAACACAAGGAATTTGATATTTATTCATCCATAACATATTTCATTCGATACAAAACACTCATGTATGTCCAAATTATTTGTTTACAAGTTCTAATAAAAGTGTGCTTTCAGTATTGTGACACATATTTACATTTTGCCTAGACAATAGAAACGTTGAAGAACAACTATTAGTGTTCAAGTGATAAGAAGACATAATGTACCATAGTCGATGATCTGACACTATTAACATATGAGTAACCACTTATATATGTGTTGACACACGAACACGTCACGTGTACCCGCAGCACCGAGGGAGATGCTCCGCAACTCACTCCGCGGGAGGCTCGCCGGAAGCGCGATGCGCAAGACAATCCGGCGGGCGCTTTTTGCACCCGACACCCCACACGCCTAGGAGAGACCCCGTCTGGACGAATGGCGGCGATGGGCTGCCCTAGGTCACTTCGCGTCGACCTTGGGCTCGCAGATCGAAATCCTCCTTGACGAAGAACGTCGACGAACGAAAGCAATGACAGAGGTAGAAGATGATGCGAAATAGACAATAGTAGATTGGTTTTGTGTTTGACGATTGTGTGGTGTTCAATCGGCCGGCACCCTCGTATATAAGGGCGGCTGGACTTCCCGTGCAAGGAAAGGTTTGGATTCACGTCCAAAACCATAATCTGGGTCCAATTTGGATGGCCTGACCCGAACCTTCCAAAACTGTTCGGTCTGCACCTTGCGGGTCGTTTTTGAGGTAGTAAAAGACTCTGGATCGAAATCTCGTAAAAAGAGAAGTTGTGCGTCTCGAAAAGGCGAAGAACTTGACACCGTAAAATTAGGAGGATGGTAATGTAAAATCGCAGTCTTCATGTGCACAGTCACTTAAATTGAAAAATTCTACATCTGACGGTGGGGCCCACCCGTCAGGGTTGTCTTCTACGTCAAGCAGAAGGGGTGGCCGGCGGCGGAGACGAGGTCCAGTGGCCGGGAGAAGCGGACGACGGCGTCCGGCGGCAGCTGAGGGTCGGTGAGAGGAGGGCCAGCCGCGTAGGGCGCCACCACGCAGCTGGAGGTCGACGAAGGTTTCGCAAAAAAGAAGAAATCAAAAGTCAACGCTGCTGCCGAACGCCGCCTGCTCGCGCCCGAGCGGCCGAGCGCCGCCTGCTCGCGCCCCCTGCTTCACGCCCGAGCGCCGCCGGCGCGCCCTCCTGTTGGCCGGGCGCCGCCAACTAGTACAGAACGACACATCCGATACACCTCTATGGCAACGGCAGGAGTTAGGCGACGGAGAATCGCGACATCCCCCGCGTGCCCGCACTGGGCCGTAAAGCAGGCCCACAACAAAGGCAACGGGTGAATAGTGAAATATATGTTGGCAACGGAGGTTAGTTTACCTCCGTTACCGATGTGTGCTCATCGCACACGGACAATTTCGTAATCTCCGTTGCCATTAGAAGCAGCCCGACAGCCCGCGCCCTATAAGAACCTACTATGCCCTTCACTCTCACTCTCACTGTCTCACTTCCAACCCTAGCCGCCGCACAGTCTCCTCTCTCTCTACTCTCTCGCATGGCTTCCACCGTCGGCGCTGGTAGATCCGGCCATCGCGGCCGCGGCCGTGGCCGCCCCACCCTCCGGGCCTTCAGGCAGCAGCAGCATCAGCTGGTGTTGCGGGACGAGCTTGCGGAACAGGCCGCTGCCGATCCGGCCCCCGCGGGCCGGTCCCGCAGCCTTGGCGCTCGTCCGCAGGAAGAGCACGACGAAGGCTCCGGCCGCACCCGCTCATTTGGCCGCCATTGCAGCTACCGCGAGATTCGCCAGGCGATGTACCCCGGCCACCGTCCTCGCTTTCTGAACCATCCGTCTTCCTCCTCCTCATCCTCGTCCTCCGACGACAAGGAAGAGGAAGAGGAAGAGGAAGAGGAGGAGGATCGTGATCTGGAGATCGCTTGCCAACTCTCCCGCGCCGATTTCGAGCGCGATGACGCCAAGCGTCGTTAGGGCGAGGCCGATCTGGAGGCGGCGGTCCTCCTCTCCGAGGTTTCGACCCAGGTCGAACGCGTCGAGGAGGCGGTGTACCAGTCTGACCTCTGGGCCGCCATAGTCCTCTCTTTGGTCCACGGCGAGGGCAAGGCGCCGCCAGAGGAGGTCGGCGCTAGCTCCGTCGCCGGCGACGCTGCTAAGCGAGCCCACCTCGCCTAATGTAAGACCCCAGTTCAGTACGAATTTGCTCGTTTCAGATGATTAGCTCTGTTCTTATTAGGCATTGTGGTAAGTAGCTAATTGTTTAGCCATAGATTTGCTCTGTTTTTAGTAGGCATTGTTTACACATAGATTTTAGCTGTTTTCTAGTTGTAAGTAGCTAATTATTTATCCATAGATTTGCTCTGTTTATAGTAGGCATTGTTTACACATAGATTTTAGCTGTTTTCTAGTTGTAAGTAGCTAATTGTTTATCCATAGATTTGCAAATAGATTTTAGCTGTTTTCTAGTCGTAACTAGCTAATTGTTTATCCATAGATTTGCTCTGTTTTTAATAGGCATTGTTTACACATAGATTTTAGCTTTGTTTCTGTTATGCCGATAATTTAAAATTAGGTGACACCGTGTGATCCGGGGGTGGCGCTAGTGATCCTTGTGATATGCATAAATACACATCGATCTTGTGCATCCTACTTGGCTCGCTTGCTCCATCCCTGAAATTTGTGTGTCCAATCTACCTATATATGAGGCATTGTTTAGGCTATGTTCTAGTTGTAATTAGTTCTATATTTTCAGTAATGCCGATGATTAAAATAAAGTGACACGGTGTGATTCGAGGGTGGCGCTAGTGATCCTTGTGGTATGCACAAATACCGATCTTGTGCGTCCTACTTGGCTCACTAGCTCCATCCCTGGAATTTGTGTGTCCAGTCTACCTATATATGAGGCATTGTTTAGGCTATGTTCCAGTTGTAATTAGTTCTATATTTTCTGTAATGCTGATGATTAAAATAAGGTGACACGGTGTGATTCGAGGGTGGCGCTAGTGATCCTTGTGGTATGCACAAATACCGATCTTGTGCATCCTACTTGGCTCACTAGCTCCATCCCTGGAATTTGTGTGTCCAATCTACCTATATATGAGACATTGTTTAGGCTATATTCTAGTTATAATTAGTTCTATATTTTCTGTAATGCCGATGAAAAAGCATCTGTCTTGTGTATAGAGATGAAGGAACTTACATTTTGATTTTTTTTCATCTCCTTTAGGGCGACGAGGAAACCTGGAGACTATGCGGCGGCCGTGAAGACGTAGGAGCGGGGCTCCGTCCACACGGTCCACTGAAGCCGGCGCCTCCAGGAGCAAGACTTTTGTGCAGTACTAAATAGGTAGAAGAAGACCACGCAATGAAGCTGGGCGAAGAGGACGGTGAAGAGCCGGCGGCCGTCAAGCAGGAACCACAGGGCTCCGTGGACGGCGCAGCAGGCGTCACCGGCTTTTTTTGTTTCCTTTAGCCCTCATTACAAACGGTTAAAAACTAATCTCCGTATCTGATGTAAAGACTAAAGGCAACGATTATATATTATGCCTGTTGCTAAACTTATTGCAAACGATCAAAATCTCCGTAGCCATTGTAAGGTTTCACATCAGTGACAGAGGCGGGGACACGGACCCTTTCTCCTTTGCCGATGGGCTTTTTGGCCCGTTTCCGATGTGTCGTTCTGTACTAGTGGCCGCCGCCCCGCCGCGCCCCCTGCTCGCGCCCGAGCGCGGCTGGACCCCGAGCCCTCGTCTCTGCCGCCGGCCGCTGCCAGTCGCTTCTCCTGCTAGAGGTAGAAGACAAGCCTGACGGGTGGGCCCCACCCGTCAGGTGAAGAATTTTGCAATTTGGCACTCCTAATTTTACATCAGGGGGTTTTCTAAAAATTGTCGTTGTCCACGTCAGCCTCACGTGCCACGCGCGTGACGCCCTCTAACGGAAAACGGACTGACAAGTGGGGTTTGTGACCAGCGTGCACCCACTTGTCGAGATGTGACTTGTGAGACAAAAAATCACGTTATCCAGATGTGTGGCTTAAGTGCACATACGCGATGAGATGTGTGACCGCCAGTGCAATTAACTCTTATATGACTCACGACTGGAACAAGACCGAACGAAGTGGCGAATCTTACTTGGTTGTAAGATATCACAAAGTCTGTTTATTGAGGGATGAACTTCAATTGTAGATGTGAGACAAGTCGTTAGCTAGCTTGCTCTGGTGTAAAGAACACCATCGATCACAAATGGTAATTATCAGCCACATATATATACTCGGGATTTGGAAAATATGTCGCAGTGCTTATACATATCTACACTGAAGCTCTTAGCAAACATATAGGAACAATATGCATGTAACGATTGTATTTAAGTCAATCCAATGAATTTGTGCTACCCTAGATTTAATTCATACCTAGCACCATGTATAACTTGGTTTGGCATGATAGTTCGTGGAGACAGTCCCAATGCTTAATTTTTGTGGGTGGGTCATACGCCGCATTATCTTGCATATAGGGCCGGATCGGACCTCGACCACCCATCCTTGCCATGAGCCCTTGGATGATTTCGTTATACACACATAGTCCACATGTCCTACACCGAGCCGATAGATAATACGGAGTAATTAATTAGGCCTAATATGATCAAAGCCGACAACAATAAGTAGATATTAGGCATGCATGTTAGACTATGTCGCAAAAAGGACTGGACTGCCCCTAGCCAGAGGCAGGCCCCCCTTTCGTCAGCGCTACATATACATATCTACATTGAAGCTCTTAGCAAACATGTGGGGACCAATATGCAAGTGAGGATTGTGTTCAAGTGAACCCAATGAATTTGTGCTAGCCTAGACTTAATTCATACTTAGAACCATGTATAACTTGGTTTGACCTCGTATTTTATGGAGACAAACCCAATGCTTAATTTGTGGGTAGGTCCTATGCCGCATCATCTTGCATACAGGGTTGGATCGGACCACCCTTCCTTGCCATGAGCCCTTCGACGATTTGGTTACAAAATGCGGTGCTCCATTTTTATGGGCAGCCTAGATTACAAGAGTCCAATTCAAAGACCAATCCTATCATACCGAAAATCCAAGTCATAACTCACTCGTGCAGGCATTCGACACAATTTTAGGCTAAAAATCAAAGGAGAATGTATCATGACATGATTTGTCACAATTTGACATCCAAAAGCGAAAACAATTCACGGGTAGAAAAACTAATGACACACATGATCACAGCGAGTTAGTTCAATTTTAACTAGCTGGGCCGTTAAGCGGGCCGTTGCGGACCCCGCTTTTACAACCCTACGTGCATGCAAAGGCAGGCCCATAACTTGTCCAACCACAAAAGATCATCCATTCATCAATCTGTTCATACATTTTTTTTTTTTAGAAACTGTGGGGCAAAAGCTTTGACCCATATATTAATTAAGCAGAAGGTGCCCGTTTATTAGTGGAAGAAACCGGGCGAAAACCATACAACAAACAGCCACAACAAAGAACACCACGGGGCAAAGCCCACACAACACCCACTCCACGGCCAGCAGGCCAGCAAACCACCCTTGCCGGAGAGAAGAATCCGCAACTGCTATGGGAGGAGCAGTACGGGACACTCCGTCGTAGATGAAAGCGGCCACCACCGGGGAGCCTCGACGACGAACAGCACCGAGAGCAGCCTTGTCGCCCACACGACACAAGGAGGAACGCCCTCGATGATGCAGAAAAAACTCAGAGCCGCCGCCCCAACATCCAACCCTCCATCACGCCCTGCGCAAACCACCTGGACCACCTTCTGGGGCCGCCGCCCCGACATGCCACCGCCCACACCCGGGCCACGACGCCACACGACTCGGCCACCCACAGCCATACATTTTTTGTGTGTAGTGGGCCACGGGGTGGTAGACCCGAGTTCACGCGCACAGTCTTGCTGTGCACTCACATAGTCACATGCCTCATGCAGCTCAAGTTATGGCCCCCAAGCAACACCACCAACAAGGAACAAACCAACAAACAAAACACCCATATGAGGTCAACAACGGAGCGTAATGGAAGACGCCAACTTTCTTACAGATTTGAATTAAAAGTCACAGGAGCATTGTTTGCTTTCAAATTAAGTGGAACTTTAGAGAAAAGATGAAAAATAATGCATCTCATCCGTCACATTTTGACATCCAAAAGCGAAACCCAATGCATCTCATCCAAAAGCGAAACCCAATGTACGCAGGTGCCGGGACCTCAACTGATCAAATTTTCACTGGGAAACACGTGACATGAACAAGAAGAAGCTCGAGGGCATCAATGCACACAGTACTACATATATACATACTCGCGGATCTAGTGCATGCTAGCTGCCATGGCCTATGGTACCTGGAACGTGCGTCGTGCTGCCAATCAATGGATCGCACTGCCGGCCTGCAGGCCCTATATGAGTCAGCTGGGTCGGCCGGCTCACGTATGAAATGTTCGGATGTGCAGCAACGGGGCTGATGACCTGCAATATCTGGACCACCTCCGCCATGGACGCCCGGTTCCACGGGGTCTGCGACGTTCACATCATCCCCAGCTTAGCACGATCATCAGCGCTTCCTCCTCCGGGAACTCGCCGCCCATCGCCGGGTCCACGCACTCAACTGCTCCGTCGGCATTACCGCCCTCTGCAGCTAGCTCTGGCGTCGCGTACCCCCACACCTCCGCACTACTGTACTGGTAGTCAGTTGCGTAGCCAGGATAAACCCAAGCCCCAGGCCACCTTCAGGACACTGTAGAGACAGTGCTATACGGTACGTGACTGTAGCTACAATCGAGCTTATGTTCTGAGCTCACGCCCCGGGCCAAGGCTAGGGCAGCCTGGGGCCTGGCTCCGCCCCTGCTGGTAGTCAGCCTTACATCAGACAAATCTAGTGCAATCATCTACTCAAACAACAGACAAACAACGCTCACGTTTCTGTTTAAATCTCAACATAATACAGTGACGCATGGTATTATTCTAGACTCTGGATGTTAGCCACTCAGAGATGATAGCTCGGGTTATTTGTAACACTTGACTCGTGTTGCTTTTATTTTTTGGGCATACACACCTCTGTACTAGGGTATGTTTGGTTGGTGCCCGAATTTGCCCTACCAATTTTTCGTAGCCTATGATATTTTGGTATTTTCTTGGTTCGTTGCCAAAATTTTGGTGTGTGTATGTGTGCGCGCGTGCGTGCGTGCGCGTGTGCGTGTGCGTGTGTGTCTTGGCAATGCTATATGTCTTGTAAGTGAGTCTTGTTTGGTCCTCCGGAAGGTTTAGTTCTTGTGTATCAACTGAACAAGATAAGCTTAAATCTCGCGATAGCTTAGATTCTAGTACTAGCCTTGTCCCAAGGTCATGGGACGGAGTTCGGGTCAGGTCACTCTATACATTTGGTCTTCCCGAACTTGGAGAAACTACAAGTGAATGTCAAATAAAACAAGGTGAAATCTGATGAACGGCTTGTGAATGAGAGAGTGCATTGGTGGCATGAGAATGATTGAGTTTAATGATGTTAAAAGTTGTGTGAAATTTGGGACATATAAATGTCCAAATCTGAAACTATCTTCTCTTCAAAGGTAAGCGGTAATTTAAGTCCAACCATTTAAGCTTGGAGTCCCAGTTTATCTCATGTACTTATGACATTCCATATAGATAGTCTTGGATGTTAGTTTTATTGTTGTCTTGCGAGTACATTCAAAGTATCCGCCTTCTAACATGTCCATAACCTGCAGCTCCCCCCCCCCCCCCCCCCCCCCCCACTACAGCACTGCCTCGCCATTTTACTTGTCTTATGTTGCTGAAACCATGCCTTTGTCGATAAATGATATCAATATTATTGTGCGCACGAGATCCGTGATTGCCTCACCCCGTGCTGTAATATTTGAACCTATTAGATTCCGAGCCTTAATACATATTGGTTTGGAATTTGTTTATTAGTTGTCATATTGCTAGTGTTCTTACGGCTGAAATTTGAGAGAATACAATTAATTGAAACAGGATGCCACATTGCTATGTTAAATACATTACCAGCGGAGGTGTCTTATTTATCCATTCTTAATCGTGTGTTTAAAATTTTGTGTTCATATTTATCCAGTTATATTGAACGAATTACCAGGATTAATTGTGTGTCAGTTTACATATGCGGCAGAGGTGTAGCTATGGAACTCAATGTTAACCTGGCCATTAGGAATCTATTTCGTGAACATTGGGGAAACGTCATGACAAAATTGCTTTGGTACCAAGTAGAGAGTGTGCATGTATTTTATCCTGGTTGTTGAACCAACAACAATGTGATCGATAAACATATTAAAAACATGGAAAACAAGAAACGGGAATTGCTCGATTCTAGGACAAAACATCTTGTTGGCATATCTTATACAAAAATATTTGTTTACTCAAATATGACATAGGCATATATATACTACTCCCTCCATTCTTGAATCTAAGACGTATAGTTTTTATTGCACGATTATTAAGAAGTCAGAACCTTGCATACAGTGGACTCATTTTCCCCTGGAAAAATAGGGAGAGAGAAGTCCCTAATAGTCACACGTTGAAGACAATCCTTAAATCCCTCCTTTATAGATTGAAACTCATTTGTGGATGAATAAAATTGTCCATAAATCACAATACACTTTATATTCTGGATTTTTACTCGAAAACTTTACGCCTTACATTCAGAAGCAGAGGTATCTGATACGTCCATTTTGCATCACTATTTTATATCATAATTTACTGCTATTCATCGATATATTTCATATTTAGAAGTGTTACTTATGTTATTTTACCTATTTTGCATGTTTGATTAATAATGGAGAATTGGACACCGGAGTCAGGATTCTGCTGGAAAAAGCACAATCGAGATGCACTATTTCTGAAGATCAATAAATCGAAGGAGACATATGGAAGTCCCTATTTTACCAGAAGATGGAGGAGGCCAAAGGGGAGGCTGAGACGGCACCTGGGAGCCCAACCCACAGGCTGGCGCGGTGGGCCCCCCTGCCGCGCCACCTGGTGGTTTGGGGGCCCAGGGCCATCCCAGCCGTCCCCCCTTCGCGTACTTGACCCCCTCGGAACCCTAACACACAGAGAAGGCCATCGAAATATTCCGCCGCCTCCACGAGGCGGAAAACACCAGAGAGCGAAAAGCTCCCCTGCAGGAAGAAATCTGCCGGGGGAAATTCCCTCCCGAGGGGGAAATCGTCGCCATCATCATCGTCATCGAGCTGGACTTCATCGGGATCATCATCATCTCCACCACCAATACCATCATCATCTCCGCTGCACTCCGTCTCCGCTATAACATCTAGGGCCGAATCTTGTCTATTTCATAGGGGAAACTCTCCCGTTGATTGGTGGCTCTAGGTTAATAGTGTCAGAAACAATTGCTTGTACGTCACACGTCAGTTGGGAACCCCAAGAGGAAGGTATGATGAGTGCAGCAGTAAGTTTTCCCTCAGTATGAAACCAAGGTTTAATCGGACCAGTAGGAAAACGAGGTTTGCTTCGAAGGTGTTGGTGGAGGAGTGTAGTGCGGCGCAACACCAGGGATTCCGGTGCCAACGTGGAACCTGCACAACACAATCAAACTACTTTGCCCCAACTTAACAGTGAGGTTGTCAATCTCACCGGCTTGCTGAAAACAAAGGGTTAAACGTATCGAATGGAAGATGGTGTTTGTTTGCATAAAACAGTAGAGAACAATGATTGCAGTAGATTGTATTTCAGATGTAAAAGAATGGACCGGGGTCCACAGTTCACTAGTGGTGTCTCTCCAATACGATAACTAACATGCTGGGTAAACAAATTACAGCTGGGCAATTGACAATTGATAAGTGCATATAACATGCATGTGTGAGCTGTGGTGTCTACTATGAGATTCATTTGGGCATTACGACAAAGTACATAGACCGCTATCCAGCATGCATCTATGCCTAAATAGTCCACTTTCCGGTTAACATCCGTACCCCTTCCAGTATTAAGTTGCAAGCAACAGACAATTGCATTAAGTAATGTGCGTAATGTAAACAATACATTCATCCTTGAATAAAGCATTGTTGTTTTACCCCTAGTGGCAACAACACATCTACAACCTTAGAACTTGCTGTCACTATCCCAGGTTAAATAGAGGTTGAACCCAACTATCATGCATAAATACCCCTCTTGGAGTTACAAGTATTCACGTGGCCAAGGCTTCAACAAGTAACGGAGAGCATGCAAGATCACAAATGACATGGACATGATAATATAATATTCAGCTCCACATAGGTATCAATATAAGTCAGATCCCAGCAAACACAACATGTAGCATTACAATAAGATGATCTTGATCATGATAGGCAGCTCACAAGATCTAAACATGATGGCACAAGTGGAGAAGACAACCATCTAGCTACTGCTATGGACCCATAGTCCAAGGATGAACTACTCACGCATCACTCCGGAGGCGGGCATGGCGATGTAGAGCCCTCCGGTGATGATTCCCCTCTCCGGCAGGGTGCCAGGAAGAGCTTCAGGAACCCCCCCGAGTTAGGGTTGACGACGGCGGCGGCAGCGAATATGTTCTGGATGAAAGGCTCGGTGTTTTAGGGTTTTCGCGTCTCGGGGAATAAATAGGCGAAGGGGCGATGTCGGCGGACCCCCGAGGGCCCAAACCACACCCAGGCGCGGCTGTGGGCCCAGCCGCGCCTACAGGTGGTTTGGCCACCTCGTGGCACTTCTTCATCTCTCCTTCGGACTCCGTGTACGTGCTGGAAAAATAGGGACCTGGCCTTTTGTTTCGTGCAATTCCGAGAATATTTCCAGAAGTAACTTTCTGAAACCAAAAACAGCAGAAAACAGGGAACTGGCACTGTGGCATCTTGTTAATAGGTTAGTCCCAGAAAATGCATAAAAGTGATACGAAGTGTATATAAAACATGTAGCAAATGGTATAATATAAGCATGGAACAGCAGAAATTATGGATACGTTGGAGACGTATCATTGATTACTCTTGTTATTGATGCTATTGGGTGAAACCATTGGACTAAGGTTTATGTTCAGATTGTTATTCATCATCATATCACCTCTGATCATGTTCCGTATGATGTCTTGTGAGTAGTTCGTTTAGTTCTTGAGGACATGGGAGAAGTCTTGATGTTAGTAGTGAACTATGTTGAGTAATATTTAATGGTTTGATGCTTAAGTTGTGGTGTTATTCTTCTAGTGGTGTCATGTGAACGTCGACTACATGATACTTCACCTTTATGGGCCTAGGGGAATGCATTGTGTATTCGTTTGCCAATTGTGGGGTTGCCGGAGTGACAGAAACCTGAACACCCGTTGGTATATCGATGCATGAGGGATAGCAGGATCTCAAAGTTTAAGGCTGTGGTTAGTTTAACTTAATTACTTTCTTGTATTTGCGGATGCTTGCAAGGGGTATAATCACAAGTATGTATTAGTCCTAGGAAGGGCGGTGCATTAGCATAGGTTCACCCACACAACACTTATCAAAACAATGAAGATTAATCAACTATATGAAGCGAAAGCACTTGACAATATCCCGTGTGTCCTCAAGAACGTTTGGTCATTATAAGTACAACAACCGGCTTGTCCTTTGCTGTAGAAAGGATTGGGCCACTCGCTGCAACTATTACTACTGCATTTTATTTACTTGTACTTTATTTATCTGTCATATCAAAAACTCCTAAAAACTTGTCTGTGAGCATTTACAGTGAATCCTTCATCAAAACCGCTTGTCAACACCTTCTGCTCCTCGTTGGGTTCGACACTCTTATTTATCGAAAGTACTACGATACACCCCCTATACTTGTGGGTTATCAAGACTATTTTCTGGCGCCGTTGCCGGGGAGTGTAGCGCTATTGGTAAGTGGAATTGGTAAGGGAAACATTTATTGTACGTGCTGTTTTTATTTTTGCCTGCTGCTATATCTCATTATGGAGGGGTCTTCTCTTGAATTCCTATTTGGGAAAACAACTACCACTGCTAAGGTAGTAGAGGAGGCGCAGATGAGCAGGTAATACCGTTCAAAATTCCTATGAAAATTGTTGAACGTGTCACAAATAACCGCTATGCAGGAGATGGAACTGTCCATCCTGGAGATCATTTGTTATTTCTGCATGAATTGTGCGAGTTATTTAAGTGTGCAGGTATCTCGATGGGAGAAGTTAAGAAGAAATTATTCTCTCTATCACTGTCTGGTAAAGCTGCACATTGGTATAAACTGCTGAAGAATGGGTATTCTCTTGGATGGGAGGAAATTGTACCTCTCTTTTACTCCAAATTCTATCCTCCAAGTGAGATTCATAAGGATCGGAACCTCATATATAACTTCTGGCCCTATGATGGAGAGAGTATCGCTCAAGCGTGGGGGAGATTGAAGGCATTAATGCTCAAATGTCCCATTCATGAGCTTCCTGGTAATATTGTTATTGATAACTTTTATGCAAGACTCTCCTTTCAAGATAAAACTCTATTGGATACCACTTGTGCTGGATCGTTCACTCGTAATAAAGAAGAGTTTAAGTGGGACCTTCTTGATCGGATTCAGGAGAACACTGAAGGATGGGAGAATGACAAAGGTAGGGAGTCAGGTATAAGCTATGACTTTGAGTGTGTTAAAAATTTTATGGATACTGATGATTATCGCAAAATTAGCACTACTTATGGTCTTGACTCTCAAATTGTTGCAAACTTTTATAAAGCCTTTGCTTCCTATTTCGGTTTGCCGAAGGAGGGTTTTAAAAATTATCATGAACCATATAAAGATGAATCTGTTTCTCATATATCTAAAGGTGTTGAGGTTAATGTTGCTGATCGCATTATTCCAGAACCTTATATTGAAAAAGTTCCTTTTCCTAATAAGATTAAGGAACATACTATCATAACTGGTGTTGTTAGTAAAAGTAATAAGAAAACTACCAAACCTGATGAGCAAATAACTGTTGAACCTGTTGTAGCATTGGTTAAAGATCTTGTCACTGAAAATTTAGAAGATAGACACATTATCTTTTGTGAGGATGCTTCTAATATTGTCTCACATCCTAAAAGTTCTAGGAAGTCTAGTGTTCCTGTGCTTTCTGTTGGATAGGTGATCATTGCTATTATGGTTTATGTGATATTGGTGCAAGTTCTAGTGCTATTCCTTATGAGCTTTACAGGGAAATTATGCACGAAATTGCTCCTTGTAAACTTGAAGAGATTGATGTGGTTATTCAGCTTGCTAATAGGGAAACTATCTCTCCAATTGGTATCATTAGAGATGTCGAAGTCCTTTGTGGTAAGACTAAATACCCTGCTGATTTTCTTGTACTTGGGTCGGCTGCCAATGATAGTTGTCCTATTATTTTTGGTAGACCTTTTCTGAATACTTGTGGTGCTGTTATAGATGTAAGAAAGAGAAAATCTTTACTAAATTTGCTGGTGAATCTTATGAATTCAATTTCTCTAAATTTGCTAAAGCACCTTATGAAACTGAATTGCCTAGTGAGGATTTTGAAATTGCTCAACTTGCATCTATTGTTCTTGCTCCTAACAATGCTTTGCAGCAACATATGGAGAATCATGAAAGTGAGAACTTCAGGGAAGAAAGGAATGAGCTTGATGAAGTATTCCTTCGTCAACCTATGCTCAAACACAATTTACCTGTGGAAGATTTGGGTACCACAATGCCACCCAAGGAGGATCCTGTTTTTGATTTGAAACCTCTGCCTGATAATCTTAAATATGCTTATATTGATGATAAGAAAATATATCCTGTTATTATCAGCTCTAAACTTTCAGGTACAGAGGAGGAAAGGTTATTGGGAGTGTTGAGGAAACACCGCGGAGCTATGGGATATACTCTTGATGACCTGAAGGGAATTTCTCCTACTATATGTCAGCACGCCATCAACATGGAACCTGATGCAAAGCCTGTTGTTGAGCATCAGCGTCGTTTAATACCCAAGATGAAAGAAGTGGTAAGAAATGAGGTATTAAAACTTCTTGAAGCTGGTATTATTTATCCTATTGCTGATAGTAGATGGGTAAGTCCTGTGCATGTTCCTAAGAAAGGAGGAATTACCGTTGTTCCTAATGAAAATGATGAACTAATTCCTCAAAGAGTAGTAGTTGGTTATAGGATGTGCATTGATTTTAGAAAGGTTAACAAAGTAACTAAGAAAGATCATTATCCTTTGCCTTTTATTGATCAAATGCTTGAGAGGTTGTCCAAGAAAACTCACTTTTGTTTCCTTGATGGGTATTCTGGGTTTTCTCAAATTGCTGTGAGAGCGCAAGATCAAGAGAAAACTACTTTTACTTGTCCTTATGGAACTTATGCTTATAGACGTATGCCTTTTGGTTTATGTAATGCTCCTGCTACTTTTCAAAGATGCATGTCTGCTATTTTTCATGGCTTTTGTGAGGAAATTGTGGAAGTCTTCATGGACGATTTCTCCGTCTATGGAACTTCCTTTGATAATTGTTTGCACAACCTTGACAAAGTTTTGCAGAGATGTGAAGAAACTAGCCTTGTTCTTAATTGGGAGAAATGCCACTTTATGGTTAATGAAGGAATTGTTCTTGGACACAAAATTTCTGAAAGAGGTATTGAAGTTGATCGAGCTAAAGTGGAGGCAATTGAAAAGATGCCTTGTCCCAAAGATGTTAAAGGTATTCGTAGTATTCTTGGTCATGCTGGTTTTTATAGGAGGTTTATTAAAGATTTCTCTAAAATTTCCAAGCCTCTTACTAATCTTCTTCAAAAAGATGTACCCTTTGTTTTTGATGATGATTGTAAGGAAGCTTTTGAAACTTTGAAAAAGGCTTTAATCACCGCTCCTGTAGTTGAACCACCTGATTGGAATTTACCTTTTGAAATTATGTGTGATGCTAGTGATTATGCTGTAGGCGCTGTTCTTGGGCAGCGAGTAGATAAAAAGTTAAATGTTATTCATTATGCTAGTAAAACTCTTGATTCTGCTCAAAAGAATTATGCCACTACTGAAAAAGAATTTCTAGCTGTAGTTTTTGCTTGTGACAAATTTCGACCCTACATAGTTGATTCGAAAGTCACTATTCATACTGATCATGCTGCAATTAGATACCTTATGGAAAAGAAAGATGCTAAGCCAAGGCTTATTAGATGGGTACTTCTTTTGCAAGAATTTGATTTGCATATCATAGATAGAAAAGGTGCTGAAAATCCTGTTGCTGATAATTTGTCTAGATTGGAAAGCATTCCTTATGATCCTATTCCTGTTAATGATAGCTTTCCAAATGAACAATTGGCTGCAATAAGTGTAAGTTCGCGAGATAGTCCTTGGTATGCTGATTATGCTAACTTTATTGTTTCCAAGTACTTGCCTCCAACCTTTTCAGCTCAGCAAAGAAGGAAATTCTTTTATGACTTGCGGCATTACTTTTGGGATGACCCACACTTATATAAAGAAGGAGTCGATGGTATTATGCGAAGATGTGTTCCTGAATATGAACAACAGGAAATACTGAGGAAATGCCATGGAAGTGCTTATGGAGGGCATCACGCTGGAGATAGAACTGCGCAGAAAGTTCTACAATCAGGTTTTTATTGGCCTACCCTCTTTAAGGATGCAAGAAAGTTTATTTTATCTTGTGATGAATGTCAAAGGGTTGGTAATATCTCTAGACGCAATGAAATGCCTATGAGTTATTCTCTTGTTATTGAACCATTTGATTGTTGGGGATTCGACTTCATGGGTCCTTTTCCTTCTTCACAAGGTAATACTCATATACTTGTTGCTGTTGATTATGTCACTAAATGGGTAGAAGCTATACCTACTAAAAGTGCTGATGGTGAGACCTCTTTAAAAATGCTTCAAGATGTCATTTTTCCTAGGTTTGGTGTACCTAGATATCTTATGACTGATGGAGGTTCTCATTTTATCCATGGTGGTTTTAGAAAACTCTTGCTAAATATGGTGTTAATCATAGAATTGCTTCAGCCTATCATCCTCAAACTAGTGGACAAGTAGAATTGTCAAATAGGGAGATTAAATCTATCTTGCAAAAGACTGTTAATAAATCTAGAAAAAATTGGGCTAGTAAGTTAAATGATGCTTTATGGGCTTATAGAACTGCTTATAAGAACCCCATGGGCATGTCTCCTTATAAAATGGTTTATGGTAAAGCTTGTCACTTGCCTTTAGAATTAGAACACAAAGCTTATTGGGCAGTGAGAGAACTTAATAGAGATTTTAAACTTGCCGGTGAGAAAAGGTTGTTGCACTTAAGTTCTTTAGATGAATGGAGAAGTGAGGCTTATGAAAATGCTAGACTCTTTAAAGAAAAAGTTAAGAGATGGCATGATAGGAGAATTCTTAAAAGAGAATTTAATGTTGGTGAGAAAGTTCTATTGTATAGGTCTCGTCTCAGATTTTTTGCAGGAAAGTTACTCTCAAAATGGGAAGGACCATTTGTTATTGTGGAGGTGTATCGTTCAGGTGCAATAAAAATTGCTTCATTGAAAGATAACTCTACACAAGTGGTAAATGGTCAAAGACTCAAGCATTATATTTCTGGAGATTCTATTAATGAAGAGGTTGATACAATTAAAGTGGTGACTCCGGAAACTTTCATTGAAGAACATTTTTCTGGGACTGCAGAATTCGATTCGAATAGGTAACAGTTTCGGTAAGAAAAGTTTCGCGAATAACTTTCTAGAAGATATTTTCGTCGTTTTTATTAAATATGGAAAAATAAGAGACCGAACCGGATGGGAGACGGCACCCGTGGTGCCCAAACCATAGGTCGGCGCGGTGGGCCCCCCAGCCGCGCCGCCTGGTGGTTTGAGCACCCCGGAGCTCGTCTCCGATCAGGTTTCCTCCTGTACCTTCCTTATGTTGTAAAACTTTTTGCTATATACTCACCCGAACCCCCGAGGTTCGTATCTCGCCTTTTCATCGTGTTTCGTTTCGAGCTGTTTCTGTCCAGATATTGTTTTCAGATTTAGAAGCGCCATGGTCTCCAACAACAACAACAAGGGCAAGGAGCCTTTGGAAGACGAGACTCAAGACCCCAAGCTGAAGGAGGAAGTCAAGAGCAAAGATGAAAGCGTCATGAAGGAAGTAAAGGGGATGCCGTCAACAAAGGGAGAACAGCCTGCAGTCAGGAAGCCCACCTTTGTGGGATCGGTTAACGCTCAACGTGCTTTTTCTCATAACCTGCAGGGAGCAATACCACCTATTCCGGACTACAGCTCTTTTCCGGCAGTGACGGAAGTACTTCGAGTTACAGATGAGTTCTGTGATCAATACCGAGCCCTGCGGAGGGAGGTGGAAATACTCCAGGAAGAGAATATCAGACTCCGCCGAATGCTGGAACGGTTTCTTACTCCAATCCAAGTCATACCGCCACCACCACCGAAGGAGTAATTCATCATAAGTATTGGCATCCCCTTGGTTTGTTCCAAGCTTGGGGGAGTGCCGCGGTATCACACATTATCTTTACCTTTTACTTTTCCATAAAGTCATATCGTGAGTAGGGAAGTTATCTTATATGATGGTTTGCAATGTGGAAGTATCTCTCTTTTAGTTGGTTATCTATGTATCCCTTGGTGTGAGTTGCCGTTATGAAATATTAATGAGAAGTTTTATCATTTACTTTCTGCATACTTTATTTTAGCTTGCAATTCTCTTTCATATTGATAACCTTGTTGTTAGTATAGGGATCACTTTTTAGAGCACCAAGTTAATCTTTTTGGTTTTGGCAAACTTAGCATTGGTCAGTAGTAGACAATACTTTGAGACTTAAGTAGAGAGAGGGAGTGCATGCAAATATATTATTCCATGATCTTTCTTTCTTTGTGCTCATAAGCTTAGTATTCTTAAGTTAAACTATTTGTGCTTCTAAGGAAGATTGCATGATTATTCTTATCACTTGTATAATTGTTTGTATCCCTCAACTCTTATGCTTGCTACATAACCTTGCTAGCCAAAGACCTGTATCGAGAGGGAATGCTTCTCATACATCCAAACCTTGAGCCAAACCATTGCCATTCGAGTCCACCATAACTTCCTACTATATGGTATTTTGCGCCATTCCAAGTAAATACTTCATGTGCTACCTTTAAATTATTCAAAACTTATTACTCCTAGTTTTGTGTCACTGTTTATTAGCTCATGAGGGTTCTGTAGAGTTTCTCTAGCACTTTTGTCAAACAGACTTTCACCAATGGACTAGTGGCATATACACCGCTTATCCAACAATTTGCAAAAAGAGCTGGCAAATGGGGTGCCCAGTCCCAATTAACTACAACTTTCATTAATAATTCTCTTCACATGTTTTGCCCTGATTTATCAGTAAGCAACTTAATTTGCAAATAGACACTCCTCCATGGTATGTGAATGTTGGAAGGCACCCGAGGATTCGGTTAGCCATGGCTTGTGTAAGCAAAAGGTTGGGAGGAGTGTCAACTATAAAGAAACTAAAATACATGTGTAAACAAAAGAGAAGAGGGATGATCTACCTTGCTGGTAGAGATAACGTCCTTCATGGGAGCCGCTCTTGAAAGTCTGGTTGACAAGGGGTTAGTGTTCACTTTACTACGATTCGTTGACAACGACATACATAGCTCAAACAACTATTTTCATACTCTCTATATGCTTTGCAAAACTTAAAAGCTCTAGCACATGATTTAATCCCTGCTTCCCTCTGCGAAGGGCCTATCTTTTACATTATTGTTGAGTCAGTAAACCCATTCCTCTCTATCTCAAGCAAGCATTTGAGTTGTTGAGATCCAATTAGTTATATGTGTTGATACTTCTAATCATATCTCTCATTTCCTTGTTTCGCACAATAGCTTTTATCCGAATGAATATAACTTTGAAAGTTATCAATGACTGTAAGGAGACTGTTATGATTAAGGCATGTAAGTTCTGCTATATAAGCTCTGATATAAAGACTCTTCTCGAAAGATAAGTATGATCTGTTAATTGTTCTCTGACCAAGAGTTTAAGTTTGCCTTCACCAATCATGGTTCTCTTTATGCACTTCATCGTGGTTCCCTTTACTTATTTCAAGTTAGATTATATGAAGGGAAGTTGCTGTCTAGAATGACTTGTGTATCAATGAATGTGATGCTTCTTGTCCGTATTTTATTTATCGACACTTTGCTCCATAAACTTGTGGTCATGTTTACTGAGCTCAGTTTTCGCTTGGGGACAAGCGAGGTCTAAGCTTGGGGGGGTTGATACGTCCATTTTGCATCACTATTTTATATCATAATTTACTGCTATTCATCGATATATTTCATATTTAGAAGTGTTACTTATGTTATTTTACCTATTTTGCATGTTTGATGAATAATGGAGAATTGGACACCGGAGTCAGGATTCTGCTGGAAAAAGCACCGTCGAGATGCACTATTTCTGAAGATCAATAAATCGAAGGAGACATATGGAAGTTCCTATTTTACCAGAAGATGGAGGAGGCCAAAAGGGGAGCTGAGATGGGCCATGGTGGGCCCTCCTCACCTGGCGCGGTGGGCCCCCTGCCGCGCCAGGTGGTTTGGGGGCCCTGGCCCACCTCAGCCGTTCCCCCTTCGCGTACTTGACCCCCTCGGAACCCTAACACACAGGAGAGGCCATCGAAATATTCCGCCGCCTCCACGAGGCGGAAAACACCAGAGAGCGAAAAGCTCCCCTGCAGGAAGAAATCTGCCGGGGGAAATTCCCTCCCGGAGGGGGAAATCGTCGCCATCATCACCGTCATCGAGCTGGACTTCATCGGGATCATCATCATCATCATCTCCCCACCAACACCATCATCACCCGCTGCACCCGTCTCCGCTATAACATCTAGGGCTGAATCTTGTCTATTTCATAGGGGAAACTCTCCCGGTGTTGATTACTCTTGTTATTGATGCTATTGGGTGAAACCATTGGACTAAGGTTTATGTTCAGATTGTTATTCATCATCATATCACCTCTGATCATGTTCCGTATGATGTCTTGTGAGTAGTTCGTTTAGTTCTTGAGGACATGGGAGAAGTCTTGATGTTAGTAGTGAACTATGTTGAGTAATATTTAATGGTTTGATGCTTAAGTTGTGGTGTTATTCTTCTAGTGGTGTCATGTGAACGTCGACTACATGATACTTCACCTTTATGGGCCTAGGGGAATGCATTGTGTATTCGTTTGCCAATTGTGGGGTTGCCGGAGTGACAGAAACCTGAACACCCGTTGGTATATCGATGCATGAGGGATAGCAGGATCTCAAAGTTTAAGGCTGTGGTTAGTTTAACTTAATTACTTTCTTGTATTTGCGGATGCTTGCAAGGGGTATAATCACAAGTATGTATTAGTCCTAGGAAGGGCGGTGCATTAGCATAGGTTCACCCACACAACACTTATCAAAACAATGAAGATTAATCAACTATATGAAGCGAAAGCACTTGACAATATCCCGTGTGTCCTCAAGAACGTTTGGTCATTATAAGTACAACAACCGGCTTGTCCTTTGCTGTAGAAAGGATTGGGCCACTCGCTGCAACTATTACTACTGCATTTTATTTACTTGTACTTTATTTATCTGTCATATCAAAAACTCCTAAAAACTTGTCTGTGAGCATTTACAGTGAATCCTTCATCAAAACCGCTTGTCAACACCTTCTGCTCCTCGTTGGGTTCGACACTCTTATTTATCGAAAGTACTACGATACACCCCCTATACTTGTGGGTTATCAGTATCTAGAAATATCAGTCGAGATATTTTTTCACATTTCTTTTTCATGATAATTACAGATACTAAATTCAGAAGATCACATATATTTTTCTATCTTTACTATGTACTAGATAGAATTTGGTGGTCGGGATGATTCACTCACACCTCCCAAGTCTATTTCTCAACCATTAAAAACTATCTCAAGTCGAATAAAGCTCATCTGCAACATACAAATTTAACCATGCTCCTCAATTATATAGCAGCTTATATGTGCTATTGATCTTTGAGGGGCAGTGCTAACCAAATAATATAATTTATCTATATTGTATCCATAGCATAGCGGCTAGGTTTTGCTAGTACACATTATTTATAGGTTTCATAGACTAGCACGTTGAGGCATGAATTTTGTATTTATTTAGCTTTCCCCATATTTAGAAACACTATTTTGAATGAATGGTTTTACTAAATGTCAATTTACCAAAAGTGAAATGCCTAACCCAATTTCGATTGTGACATACAATTTCTGATTATGGAGTATTTGAAACGACATAAGTTGAAATAGTAATGATTAACATTGTATATTTTTACTAGAAATGTTATGTATTTTAATTTGGTTAAGTGTAATAGAAAATTATATTAAGCATTATTGATGATTATGTGGTTGTTTTCCACTCCAAGGAATGGTGTCATCTCATCCAAAGAAATTCGACTAACTTCACGTAAACTTACTCTTCCACTTGCATGAATTTAACGTCTCACTAGTTTCTTCTATTATCACAATTTTCTCATAGTTTCAAATTCTTCTAGATTTCCATAGTTAACTATACTTTCTCCCCGTGTAAGTGGCGAAATCGACCTAGCGCGCCTAAGAAAGCTATCGACGTGTCACACATTAATGACACCACTGACAGTATAGTTGTTCCCTACATTGTAGCACCACTATTCGTGTAATCGAACAATTTTCCTGGTTCGATAGCCTCTCACGCGATCGGAGATGTTTTTTGTCTCTTTTTAAAATTTTATAATATAATACAGTATACTATAATTATAAAAATGTATTATAGTAGTAGATTTGATACATAGTTCATCATTGTTATTCCACAATAAAAAGATTCTAATTTTTTTTGTTCCTCAGTTAACATAATTTCAAAAGCATAATTTAGTATGAGAAAGTTTATGTTTATTGTAGGACATATTTTATGTAAAAAAGAGGTACACATACAAAACAACCATATAAGTGGAAGCAACTTTTAGGAGTTCCGAAACATGTGCTTTGAATCAGATCAAAATATTTATTAACCATGGTCGTCGAAACTGTAAGGACCGGAATTTAGTTCAAGTGCAAAAGTCACACAACGTAGCAGTCAGTGATCCGATGCGATTAACCATATTGAATCTACTGGACGCGATCATGGGGTCGTGTTGGCCCAACAAACCCGCTCTACACGTGTCTTAAGCATGACTCATAGCTTATGACTTTGTGGTTTCTTTCAACCCTTTAAAGATGTAACATGTTGTTTGGTATTGGGTGCACTCAGAGTACCCAGTGCATGGGGATGCCGGATACATTCTCTAGGAGGCCTAATTCAAAAACTAACCATCCCCTGCCCATACACGAATTAGAGATATCCTTGCAACTTTAAAACACCCTAGCTAGATCAAACTCGTAACCCACAAATACATATATTTGACAAATGTTAACATAGATATAACTGCATAATGAAAATGTATATGATGAAAGTCATAGGAGAATGCGTCGTATCATCTATCTCATTTAGGCATTCGAAAATCAAAAGCGTGCGATAAGTAATTGACAAGAGTACTACTGTAGAAGACACAATGCACTGAGCCCGGACTTAACTAGTATTCCCAAAAAAACAAAAACAAAAAAAAACTAGTACTCCCTTTGTTCCACAATATAAGCCTTTTGAGGAAGCTAGTTTAGATTGCTAAAAAGTCTTATATTATGAAACAGAGATAGTAATTAATTTTCCGTACGAAACACATGACAAAAATAGGAGGAAGCTAGAGACATAGAGAATCATTCCACACCAATCAAAGAAAGCGAAGTTTCCAATTGCCGATGTATAATCCAAGATCCCGTGCAGGGCAGGGCCCCCAACATGTCCAAGTCGTCCAACAACAAAAGTTGAACGTACCCATTCGTAAATCTGTTCATACTCTTTCGTGTGTAGTTGGCCAGGGTTGGGCCCGAAGTACACGGCTTCACGCATACACTCTTGATGTGCACTCACATGCCTCATGCAGCTCAAGTTATGGACCCAGCATCACTACAAGTACAACAAGAAATAAACCAACAAAGAATCACCTAGATGGGATCGATAACGGTGCCCTGTAGTGGGCACAGAGTGCAACGCAACACGCCGACTTCGTTACAGCTCAGGAACAAAAGTCAGAAGAACACTATTGCTTACAGCTTGGAAAAGAAAAAAAAGAATCATGCCTCTCATCACTCACATTTTGATAAACATCACATACGCCCAATATTCATTCAATCTAGAGACATCTCACGAGAGATATGTTAGGCCATATACTCTACACTCACTGCAAAGATACTAAAAGATACTAAAATGGACAAGAACACATAAATAGACACTGATTTATCTGGTACCCCATCTATTACTAAGGGCATTGTAACATCCCAAATTTAGGATCAAAGAAAAACCTGGTTTATCAGGACCCAAAATTTCAGAACCAACAAAAACTTTTAAAAATACTTCACCAATGGGTGTGTTCCCCTTTTATGTTGCTTTGTCTGACCTTATGATGGTGGTGAGATTGTACTAACTTTGTGGGTATGTGTTGATCATGTTATATGTGTGACTTGCTTGAATTGAACTCCTTGAATTGTTTATGTGTGATGTTGTTCTCTAGCCAGTAGAACCCTGAACCATCTTATCCAAAATCTTTTAACTCTAACAACTATCAAGAGAAACCCACCTTCACTCCTGTCAACCCATCTCCTTTCTAGGTTTTCCCCTTTTGGTTAAAACTTGGAAGATTGGGGAAATACATCTTGGTGGATCTCCTCTACTCTATACCATCCTTATCATAAAATCAAGTTTGAAAGTATTCGGAGATGCTTGCTTAATTATCCATCTCCCCTCTGTGGCCTAATCAAAGACCCCCTTCATTCTTGACAAACCCTCTCACACCCCAAACTTATTTCTGGGACTTGTGGTCCAAAACCCCATTATCTCATGTGGAATCTCTAAGGCTAGTCCATATTGAAATTCCTGAAAAACCTTTCCAACTATCTGATTTTAGCCCATGATTTAATTAGTCAAAATATCCAATTTAGTGAGTTTTGGGCTTGACATTGTTCTCTGATGTGTGGACTACAAACCCATGTCCTTAGTTTCAATTTTTGGATTTTGGAACCAATAGATGCATGCTTGTTTTTGTGGCAAGAAAATAAGACAGAAAACAGTTTGTTTTAAAAACCAGTGAAAAAAAAACAGAATGATACCAGATGTTCAGCATGTTTTCCTAGCCTTGCACATTTTACGAAAAATATTGAAAATGTGTTTCTGAATCATTGTAACATGGTCAACAATTCCCATTTGGAATTTCCACATTTGGAGATTGTTTGCTATGTTAACCTTGATTGAACTTTTCATTGATTCTAACAGTCCCTGGACTTAGCAGTTTTTAAAACTAGGTTTTTCTGAAAAACAGCCTGGTACCCTTTTCGTCACCTATTTTCATTATTTTAATTATTTTATTAAAATTATTACAAATGTGTTTATGAAAGTACTTATCATGTTCTTAAAAACCCAAGTTGAATCACAAGATTTGGAGTCCATTTGATCTTTCAAACATGCATGAACTTTTTGATAGTTTTAACAGTTTTTCAGCACTTAGAAAAATTTCCAGTCTGTTTTTAACTGAATTTTCTGAAACTATTTTCTGGACAGAATTGGATTGATCGTTTTGGGTTGAATTTGTGTGAATTGGGGAAGGAGATATTGTCCACTCCACACCCCAGTGCACCCCCCCCCCCCCCTCTCTAACCCAGCCTTGGGATGCCCTAGCCGTTGACCCGAGAGAGAGAGAAGGAAGGGAGAAGGAAGGCTGTGCGACAAGGAAAAACGGAGGAGAGGGCAAGCTCCCTCCCGCACGCCACCATGCTCCTTCTCCACGCCACCGCCACCTTGCTCCACACCACCCCACCCCCTTGCTGCCGTGCTCCACTCCCCCGTGTCCCAGCCCTCTGGCCATTCCCTGGGTGTGCACCAGAAGGTCAACTAGAGGAGAGAAGGGAGCAGCCGAGGAGGTGGCAGTGAGGACGGAGGAGACGCACGTTTCCTTCACCCTCACTTGCGTGCTCGTTGTGTCTCCGTGTGCTCGTCGAAGGAGCCACCGCATTAGCGCACGAGGCCACAGGGGCCCTTCGGTTGCTTGCACACCACACCCCTCACTGCCCATGCCGCTCACCCGAAGGAAGCCATGATCACCCCCGTGCATATAAGCGATGCCCCAGCCTCTTACCTCGCCACTAGCTCACACTCACCCACCGCACACACCACATCACCCCCATCTTTCCCCGCTTGCTCCATGTGAGCGAGAGGAGGGCGAACACTCGCCATACCCGAGCAAGATCCAACCCGAAGGTTGCCGACGATCCAGACCGTCTTTCTCCGCCATTGTTGTTCAGCATAACTCCCTCGAACCACACGAATCTCTCTGACATGTTTTCGCGGCTGGTTGCTTGCAGCATCGTCGCCGTCATCCACGACGCCGTACTAGCCGAGCTCGTCGCCGTCGTCGATGGAGGTCATCGTAGCTGCTGTCGTTTGCTCGCCTGCACTGCCTCAACCGCCCGCATCCACCACGGCCCCTCTCCATCGCCGTTCGTCGATCCTAGGTGAGCTAACCTTGAGCCCTAGCTTCGGCCGCCATAGCTCTGTGCTCGCTCGAGCTCGCGAGGATGAGGAAGCACGAGAGCCGTTGATCTTCGGATCGACGTGTGTGTTTGAAACCTTGTCGCGTTCAGTCCGCGCCGTCGGATCTGGATCTGACGGTGACTTACCCCTCCGCAGCGCGCGCACCCGCCGTGGGCCGGCCCAGCTCGTTGGCCTGCGCGCTGTGCAGATCCGGCCCCTCTCTGTTATTTTTTTCCCCTAGCTATTTTCCTTTTCTGTTTAGACAGAGACTAGATCCATCAGTTTAATTCAAAGTAAATTATGAAATACCAGATCTAACCAAACCAAAATTCAGGGTTGTAGCCTAACAAGTTCTTAACCAGGTCCAAGTGGTAGATCCACTTTTTGACAAATAATTTTAGAGAAATAAAAAGGGAAGCAGAAACACTGGTTTTTACCAAAAACTCAATAACTATTTTTCTAGGATAGCTAATTTTGTAAACTCAACTGTTTTGGAAAGACCTAAGTGTTACCTAGCCGTAGCACTTGGCCTCTTATACAAATGATCTTCCTAAATAAAATGGCTTGCAAATTGGTATGTGACCAGAGAGCTCTTTTAGGATTTTTGTAAATTGTTTGGTGATGATTTTTGATATGAATCCAATTGTGTGACCTTCGGTATTCTTAGGAGTACCTAATCCTAGACTGGTGTGACTGTTAGAGCTATATATTATTTGTGGTGCATTTAACAACTTTTAGGACTTTTCTGCTAATTATTGTATTAGTTTTATCCTTAGCTAGAAAAGTGTGTTAGTGTTGGATTTGTATATCCTCGCCTATATAGGTATGATACACACTTATACGAGGGTGTTGTCTCATTTATATAGCATGGTGGAAAAAGTTTAGTGTTGCATGTGTTATCTAGGGGTAATATCATTAGGGTAGTTATTTCCTAGAAACTCCGAACTTTTAAGAATTGTTGCGGATAAAATCATGGGTGTACGAGATTTTAGGAATGATGTTGAACATCAGTAGCCTTTCTTAGCCACTGACATTGTAGCAGGTCATCCCTTGCTGCATGTTATTTGGCCCTAACTTGTGTCTGAGAGTTAGACCCCTGCGTTGTATAAGGCCCTTGTAAGTGTAGGTCCTAGTTGTTGCTTAAACGATTATTTTGGGTGCTTGTGGATGTTATCCGTCCGTGCACCACTTGTGGTTTTGTTTGGTGTAATTGATTGTTGTTGTTCCCTATTTGCGACGCTAGATAATACGGTACCAGAGTGGTCTTTGGAGAGAATCCATCAAGGAAGGATGGGATATTTACTTTGTTGATCAACAAGGAGAAATCCAGGGGCATTATGCTGAAACCAGGCAAGCTACTTCACTGAGCTTGCATCTATATACATCTATTTTGATTTACCTGTTTTACTTATAATTAGCATAATGATTTACGTGGTGTTTGCCATGAAAGCTATGATTTTGAAAACCCTTTTCCAAATTACAAGTATATTATTAAGACACCCGATATAGAGGTGTCAGTGGTATACAATGATTTCGAAATGAATTTGTTTTACTCCAAAACCTTCTGTGAGAAATCTTTTTGGTGGGATTACGAACCACCCAAGTTTTGGTTAAAAGTATTTTGCTAAGAAAATTGGAAATGATCGTGAAAACCTTTTCAAAAGTTTATGAAAAACTATTTTGTCACTCTATGTAGAGATATCAGTTGTTTATATAAAACTATAGGATGGGAAAAACATTGTTTATTCAAAACTCCTTTGAAAATGCTTGGATGAATTATGGTATACCGGGATGCCGGTATGGAAGTGGAGAAGGGAAGTGTGGTGATGATTATGAAAAATGCACATTGTGTCTTTGTACCATGACTACCAGCCAATAACCTGTGCGACCACATTTACCCACATATGGGCAAGGGCGTAGTCATATAATTTGCTCGTGTTAGTACTGGATGCCTCAATAACGAGGATAACCTCGTTCCATGAGGGGATGGTCTGAGGACCTACCCCCTGACCTGGGTCCTCTTAATAGAAGTCTACCGGAAGCCGGTATGAGCGTAAAGAAGAAAGAGGATTGAAGGGCTCCCTTGGGTCCGCCGGACAGAACTACGAGTACTCACACTTAGTTTCTGAGGATTTAAGTGTCGATGGAAAGTGTCGTAGAGGCAGGGTCCTATACTAGCATGAGCAAAGGACAGGCTATGGCCGGGAACTCAACTTCGCATACCTCTGGTATGGCGGGACGTGGCTGACACGATGAGTGACCGGATGGGTGTGGGAAAAGCGTGCTACCTCTGCAGAGGGTAAAACTATTCGAATAGCCGAGTCCTCGGATATGGACAGTTGGGAGGCTGTCCTAAGACCATGTGCAAGTTTTACAAAGTTTTGGGTTTCAAAGGAAAATGAGTGGAAATTGTTTTATGCAACTATACCGAGGGTATGGTATGAGGTTGCTGGTAAAATAAGTAACCATGAAGGGGTATGATCAGAAACCAGGAGGTTTCGGAGAAAGGGACAAGAGGGTGATTTTCGAGGAAAAAGTTTTAAAGGGTTTTCTCACCTTTTAAAACGAAGGTATATTTTCGGGAAAAAGGTTTAAAAAGACTTCTTACCTTTTTCAACAAAGGTAGGTGAGAAAACTACTTTCCAAAATGTTCTGTCTTCAACAGGATTACAAATCTACTCTTCCCTTTTTCAATAAAGATATAGTGATGTTTTTTCTAAAATAAAAGCCCTTTTAAAATTAAAAACTAGTGCATGCTCCTGTTGGGGTAGTTTGCGAGTACAATCAAATGTACTCATATTGGTTTCGTCCCTGGCTATTGTCTTAGCCAGATTTTGGAAGAAGAAGCAGTTCGAAGAAGAGGAGTTCACTGACGTCCTTGCGAACTAGGGCGCTTCCCTGTCAGCTGCCTGTAGGGTTAAGGCGAATGACTTGGGCTCCACGTTGTTTGGTGATTCCGCTGCAAGTACCTGTTGAAGCTTATGACTTCAATCACGTAAGTATATTTATTCGGTATTTTTGGGGTGTTCTGTGATACCAATTCGAGTTATGTGCAGCAACAGACTGATCACGGGATTGTTGCAGGAAACATAACGAGTATCTCGGGTACTTAATCCGGGGTCCTCACAGACTTGGTATCAGAGCCATCCTGATTGTAACAGACCTTAGTTAGCATGGACGTTAGTTAGGAAAGCAAATATTTTGTTAAAAATATATATATTAATACCAAAAATATATCTTTATCTAGGGAAGTCCAAAAATGACTTCCACTCTTCTCATCCTCTAAAATAATTTCTGAGTCTTACCCTTCTATTTTAAAATTTACCAAGGATTTCTCTACTCCCTCTTACCTGTTCAAAATACTTGGCGATGAATCCAATGGAGACCTAATTAGCTAGCACCTACAAGAAGAAGCATCCATCTCAAATACTCAACATTCAACATCAAGGTCGTTGGTCTACAAATGCCAAGATCATCGACATCAACAAATCAAGAGATCTCCGAAGGCCTCCGCTCAACATCAACAATTCTACTCAAGTGCAAATTCGATCCTCTCACTTCTTCCAGCAGAAGCCTAAGGAGATAAAGTGAGGACTTCATCAATCATGTTTACCCACAAACCCTAGGAAAACATATGATGGGAACTTTAGTTATACCACCCAACTGCAACGAGTATTAGGCGTCCATCGGTACTAAATGTACCTTGTGTGTTTATGGTCTGTTTGTGAATGTTCCCCTACAGTGAGTCAACGGATTTGACCCATCCCTGCCTAACAGCATGGCCAGGCGTCGGTTCACAGTAGAGTACAGTAGGACTTGTCCCCACTTCATGAGAAACGCTCACGGGTTCTTCCATAGAAAGGAGCCAACACAACCTAGCTTATATAAGGCCCCGTTCCATCTTCCGTCTATACCCACCCTCACTCACCGTTCCTCGCAACCTAACTCTCCTGAGGCCGGAATCCTTCGTCCTTATCCTTTCTCCCGAGCCAAAACAATCCCAATGGCAAACCCCAGGGTCATTCTGGAAACCACTGCCGAGGAGCATGGCGGATTTCCACTGATGCTTTGGAAGGCCGTCTGCCATATTCTTGGTCGGCCTGCCCGCCCCCGATATGTGGTGTTAGAGAACTCCCTCCCGCCTGCCGGGCGTGAATTCCAAGTCGACGTGCACATCAACTCGTGTCCATTGGGCACAAGTCAGGCCTACTTGATCCATGGTAAGAGCATGCCTACTCTAGATCAAGCCCTCCAGGTAGCAGCCTGGGAAGGCCTTGTCCGTCTCCGGTATGCAGAACCGGCGATGGCGCAGAGTCGAGCTTTCCAACTTCTTCCCGTCACTCCTCCGCTTGGAGTGGAGCCTGCTCAAATTCCCATCGGAAGGGAAGTCGACCCTGCCGTAATCACCCTGGTTACTTACGGAGCCTCAATGACAAGATTTTTCCACTCCCTGATGGCGGAACTCATAATTACAAGGCGCCACCTTGGTCGAGCCCACCTGGAACTGAGTCGAGCGAGGAACCTACCCACCTCCCACCGTGGGCAAGCTCAGGAAGCAAGACAGTCGATCCTAGATGATTTGCTGGACCACAGTGTTGATGCATCTGTGACGCAAGCCCTAGCCCGAGTTCAGCAGCCACCCCAGGAGCAAGGTGTAGTCTCCGAAGGCGTGCCTGTAGTTCCCCACCCCGTGGAAGAGGGAGATGTGGACACCACTCTTTGTCTCGGCCACGCTTCACCGACTCCTAGAACCTCTCAGGCAGAGTAGAACCCAGGTTTAGTCAGCCTGACCAGCGCTTGTATGTTTGTGCGTGTGGAGCAACAAAGTTGTTAGTCTGTTGTTTGTTTGTTGTTTGTTTTCTCGTGTTTCTTGTAATGCAAGGTTGTTGTCTGTTCCCTGGCTGATGTCAGTTCAGCCCGAAATAAAAACTTGGTGTTCTTATCATCTTGTTAACCACTTGGTTGACACCTGATGGAATGTCATGCTCTTCCTTCAGTTAAAGGTTTTAAAGAAACGACAGATCACTTAAAAACAGGAACAATATATGTGACCCCAGACGCATATACCCACCTGTGAATTAATGCACACTTCGAATGGGATTATTTTGTAGTATGCAAATTATTTTGTGTGTGGTCTCCTACATGCCTCCATCACAAGGTTCCTCACCCCATTATGAACCTTGTGCAGTCTGCATGTTAAAGAAAGGGCCCGAGCCCTCCACGAGATGTAACCCTCACAAGCCTTAAAATGCTTGCTGAGTGTCAATGCTCGCTGGAACACAGAAGGATTTCTTGTAGGGTGTTTTTGGTTGTTGTGTTCAACCTATACGGTTGAAATGTTATGCTACCACTGCAAATGGTTGCGACCATATAATGCAGTGTTATATATATGTATATATTTTCTCACTAAAGCAAGATTATTCTAGTACCTCTGCCTCCTATCTGTGCTGCGAGACCAGAGTCGTGGCAACCAAGGAGAAAAAAAAATCGAAAAATGCAAATCTTGCTTCAGTTCATCAGCGAAGACAAGATCGATACAACCACGGAGTTCAGTACAGAGGCGGGAATTTCAGAAAAAAAAAACGGAGGATACAAACTCTACTCCTACAAAGAACACTGCCAGCACTCAGCCCGGATGCAACGGCACCCAGAGATTCCTACTCCCTCTCGAGCTCCATGACGCCACCGGAAGATGAGCCTGGCTCACCCGAAGCCGCATCACGAGTCGCGCGACGGCGATAGACGACCCGAGCAGCCGGCTCACCTCCAGCGGGAAGATCTGCCACCTCATCCACCGGCACTGCAGCTGGTTCCTCCACCGCAGCTGGCCCCTCCGCCGCATCTGGCTCCTCCGGCGCAGCTGGCGCCACTGTCGCAGCACCAGCCCCAGCGCCAGACCACAAATTGCACAAGGCCACGGCTAGGAGGACCACTGCCACGAACAGCATGCTGTACACCATCGAAATCAAGAACACGAAGAGTACGAAGGTGAAGAAGCCCTCGATGAAGCCCACATCCTCCATCGTATCAACGTAAGCTCTGAAGAAATCACTAATGAAGCCCATGGTGGCGATGCGATAGGAGAAATATTTTCGAAGGTTACTAACTTATAACCAGAGCTCGGATGCCACACCTCGACACCGCTTTGCGCGGGAACAAGGGAAGGAATCCCGAGCAGTACTCGCCTTAATGGCGCGAAACCACCTAGACGTCGTGTCCCAAAGCCGTTTCTGCCGCTGCATCGACGAACCGCACGCGCAGCAGTGCCGCAGGCGAGTGCTTCGCGCACTAAGAGCTGGGCGAGTGCGAAGCCAGGGTGAGCAAGGAGGAAGAAGAGAAGAAAGGGAGGGAGAGACTGACAGGTGGACCCTGGTCCCACATGCCAGTGAGTAAGCCGACAACCCCCGTGTTCCTCTATCCTTTATTTCGAGACTGTATCCCTCGCTTTTGCCAAAAAAAAAAATGCTGTTTGTAGATGTTCCCGTCCTACTGTGTCTATAAGCCAATTATTGGTGGCACAGATATCTTTGTATAAAAAGAACCCTGCATTTCCCCAAAAACCCGTGCCCTCGTACTCTCCTGTACCCCCGGGCAAATCTCGAGGACGAGATTTATTTTAAGGGGGGAAGAATCTGTAACATCCCAAATTTAGGATCAAAGAAAAACCTGGTTTATCAGGACCCAAAATTTCAGAACCAACAAAAACTTTTAAAAATACTTCACCAATGGGTGTGTTCCCCTTTTATGTTGCTTTGTCTGACCTTATGATGGTGGTGAGATTGTACTAACTTGTGTGGGTATGTGTTGATCATGTTATATGTGTGACTTGCTTGAATTGAACTCCTTGAATTGTTTATGTGTGATGTTGTTCTCTAGCCAGTAGAACCCTGAACCATCTTATCCAAAATCTTTTAACTCTAACAACTATCAAGAGAAACCCACCTTCACTCCTGTCAACCCATCTCCTTTCTAGGTTTTCCCCTTTTGGTTAAAACTTGGAAGATTGGGGAAATACATCTTGGTGGATCTCCTCTACTCTATACCATCCTTATCATAAAATCAAGTTTGAAAGTATTCGGAGATGCTTGCTTAATTATCCATCTCCCCTCTGTGGCCTAATCAAAGACCCCCTTCATTCTTGACAAACCCTCTCACACCCCAAACTTATTTCTGGGACTTGTGGTCCAAAACCCCATTATCTCATGTGGAATCTCTAAGGCTAGTCCATATTGAAATTCCTGAAAAACCTTTCCAACTATCTGATTTTAGCCCATGATTTAATTAGTCAAAATATCCAATTTAGTGAGTTTTGGGCTTGACATTGTTCTCTGATGTGTGGACTACAAACCCATGTCCTTAGTTTCAATTTTTGGATTTTGGAACCAATAGATGCATGCTTGTTTTTGTGGCAAGAAAATAAGACAGAAAACAGTTTGTTTTAAAAACCAGTGAAAAAAAAACAGAATGATACCAGATGTTCAGCATGTTTTCCTAGCCTTGCACATTTTACGAAAAATATTGAAAATGTGTTTCTGAATCATTGTAACATGGTCAACAATTCCCATTTGTAATTTCCACATTTGGAGATTGTTTGCTATGTTAACCTTGATTGAACTTTTCATTGATTCTAACAGTCCCTGGACTTGGCAGTTTTTAAAACTAGGTTTTTCTGAAAAACAGCCTGGTACCCTTTTCGTCACCTATTTTCATTATTTTAATTATTTTATTAAAATTATTACAAATGTGTTTATGAAAGTACTTATCATGTTCTTAAAAACCCAAGTTGAATCAAAAGATTTGGAGTCCATTTGATCTTTCAAACATGCATGAACTTTTTGATAGTTTTAACAGTTTTTCAGCACTTAGAAAAATTTCCAGTCTGTTTTTAACTGAATTTTCTGAAACTATTTTCTGGACAGAATTGGATTGATCGTTTTGGGTTGAATTTGTGTGAATTGGGGAAGGAGATATTGTCCACTCCACACCCCAGTGCACCCCCCCCCCCCTCTCTAACCCAGCCTTGGGATGCCCTAGCCGTTGACCCGAGAGAGAGAGAAGGAAGGGAGAAGGAAGGCTGTGCGACAAGGAAAAACGGAGGAGAGGGCAAGCTCCCTCCCGCACGCCACCATGCTCCTTCTCCACGCCACCGCCACCTTGCTCCACACCACCCCACCCCCTTGCTGCCGTGCTCCACTCCCCCGTGTCCCAGCCCTCTGGCCATTCCCTGGGTGTGCACCAGAAGGTCAACTAGAGGAGAGAAGGGAGCAGCCGAGGAGGTGGCAGTGAGGACGGAGGAGACGCACGTTTCCTTCACCCTCACTTGCGTGCTCGTTGTGTCTCCGTGTGCTCGTCGAAGGAGCCACCGCATTAGCGCACGAGGCCACAGGGGCCCTTCGGTTGCTTGCACACCACACCCCTCACTGCCCATGCCGCTCACCCGAAGGAAGCCATGATCACCCCCGTGCATATAAGCGATGCCCCAGCCTCTTACCTCGCCACTAGCTCACACTCACCCACCGCACACACCACATCACCCCCATCTTTCCCCGCTTGCTCCCTGTGAGCGAGAGGAGGGCGAACACTCGCCATACCCGAGCAAGATCCAACCCGAAGGTTGCCGACGATCCAGACCGTCTTTCTCCGCCATTGTTGTTCAGCATAACTCCCTCGAACCACACGAATCTCTCTGACATGTTTTCGCGGCTGGTTGCTTGCAGCATCGTCGCCGTCATCCACGACGCCGTACTAGCCGAGCTCGTCGCCGTCGTCGATGGAGGTCATCGTAGCTGCTGTCGTTTGCTCGCCTGCACTGCCTCAACCGCCCGCATCCACCACGGCCCCTCTCCATCGCCGTTCGTCGATCCTAGGTGAGCTAACCTTGAGCCCTAGCTTCGGCCGCCATAGCTCTGTGCTCGCTCGAGCTCGCGAGGATGAGGAAGCACGAGAGCCGTTGATCTTCGGATCGACGTGTGTGTTTGAAACCTTGTCGCGTTCAGTCCGCGCCGTCGGATCTGGATCTGACGGTGACTTACCCCTCCGCAGCGCGCGCACCCGCCGTGGGCCGGCCCAGCTCGTTGGCCTGCGCGCTGTGCAGATCCGGCCCCTCTCTGTTATTTTTTTCCCCTAGCTATTTTCCTTTTCTGTTTAGACAGAGACTAGATCCATCAGTTTAATTCAAAGTAAATTATGAAATACCAGATCTAACCAAACCAAAATTCAGGGTTGTAGCCTAACAAGTTCTTAACCAGGTCCAAGTGGTAGATCCACTTTTTGACAAATAATTTTAGAGAAATAAAAAGGGAAGCAGAAACACTGGTTTTTACCAAAAACTCAATAACTATTTTTCTAGGATAGCTAATTTTGTAAACTCAACTGTTTTGGAAAGACCTAAGTGTTACCTAGCCGTAGCACTTGGCCTCTTATACAAATGATCTTCCTAAATAAAATGGCTTGCAAATTGGTATGTGACCAGAGAGCTCTTTTAGGATTTTTGTAAATTGTTTGGTGATGATTTTTGATATGAATCCAATTGTGTGACCTTCGGTATTCTTAGGAGTACCTAATCCTAGACTGGTGTGACTGTTAGAGCTATATATTATTTGTGGTGCATTTAACAACTTTTAGGACTTTTCTGCTAATTATTGTATTAGTTTTATCCTTAGCTAGAAAAGTGTGTTAGTGTTGGATTTGTATATCCTCGCCTATATAGGTATGATACACACTTATACGAGGGTGTTGTCTCATTTATATAGCATGGTGGAAAAAGTTTAGTGTTGCATGTGTTATCTAGGGGTAATATCATTAGGGTAGTTATTTCCTAGAAACTCCGAACTTTTAAGAATTGTTGCGGATAAAATCATGGGTGTACGAGATTTTAGGAATGATGTTGAACATCAGTAGCCTTTCTTAGCCACTGACATTGTAGCAGGTCATCCCTTGCTGCATGTTATTTGGCCCTAACTTGTGTATGAGAGTTAGACCCCTGCGTTGTATAAGGCCCTTGTAAGTGTAGGTCCTAGTTGTTGCTTAAACGATTATTTTGGGTGCTTGTGGATGTTATCCGTCCGTGCACCACTTGTGGTTTTGTTTGGTGTAATTGATTGTTGTTGTTCCCTATTTGCGACGCTAGATAATACCGGTACCAGAGTGGTCTTTGGAGAGAATCCATCAAGGAAGGATGGGATATTTACTTTGTTGATCAACAAGGAGAAATCCAGGGGCATTATGCTGAAACCAGGCAAGCTACTTCACTGAGCTTGCATCTATATACATCTATTTTGATTTACCTGTTTTACTTATAATTAGCATAATGATTTACGTGGTGTTTGCCACGAAAGCTATGATTTTGAAAACCCTTTTCCAAATTACAAGTATATTATTAAGACACCCGATATAGAGGTGTCAGTGGTATACAATGATTTCGAAATGAATTTGTTTTACTCCAAAACCTTCTGTGAGAAATCTTTTTGGTGGGATTACGAACCACCCAAGTTTTGGTTAAAAGTATTTTGCTAAGAAAATTGGAAATGATCGTGAAAACCTTTTCAAAAGTTTATGAAAAACTATTTTGTCACTCTATGTAGAGATATCAGTTGTTTATATAAAACTATAGGATGGGAAAAACATTGTTTATTCAAAACTCCTTTGAAAATCCTTGGATGAATTATGGTATACCAGGATGCCGGTATGGAAGTGGAGAAGGGAAGTGTGGTGATGATTATGAAAAATGCACATTGTGTCTTTGTACCATGACTACCAGCCAATAACCTGTGCGACCACATTTACCCACATATGGGCAAGGGCGTAGTCATATAATTTGCTCGTGTTAGTACTGGATGCCTCAATAACGAGGATAACCTCGTTCCATGAGGGGATGGTCTGAGGACCTACCCCCTGACCTGGGTCCTCTTAATAGAAGTCTACCGGAAGCCGGTATGAGCGTAAAGAAGAAAGAGGATTGAAGGGCTCCCTTGGGTCCGCCGGACAGAACTACGAGTCCTCACACTTAGTTTCTGAGGATTTAAGTGTCGATGGAAAGTGTCGTAGAGGCAGGGTCCTATACTAGCATGAGCAAAGGACAGGCTATGGCCGGGAACTCAACTTCGCATACCTCTGGTATGGCGGGACGTGGCTGACACGATGAGTGACCGGATGGGTGTGGGAAAAGCGTGCTACCTCTGCAGAGGGTAAAACTATTCGAATAGCCGAGTCCTCGGATATGGACAGTTGGGAGGCTGTCCTAAGACCATGTGCAAGTTTTACAAAGTTTTGGGTTTCAAAGGAAAATGAGTGGAAATTGTTTTATGCAACTATACCGAGGGTATGGTATGAGGTTGCTGGTAAAATAAGTAACCATGAAGGGGTATGATCAGAAACCAGGAGGTTTCGGAGAAAGGGACAAGAGGGTGATTTTCGAGGAAAAAGTTTTAAAGGGTTTTCTCACCTTTTAAAACGAAGGTATATTTTCGGGAAAAAGGTTTAAAAAGACTTCTTACCTTTTTCAACAAAGGTAGGTGAGAAAACTACTTTCCAAAATGTTCTGTCTTCAACAGGATTACAAATCTACTCTTCCCTTTTTCAATAAAGATATAGTGATGTTTTTTCTAAAATAAAAACCCTTTTAAAATTAAAAACTAGTGCATGCTCCTGTTGGGGTAGTTTGCGAGTACAATCAAATGTACTCATATTGGTTTCGTCCCTGACTATTGTCTTAGCCAGATTTTGGAAGAAGAAGCAGTTCGAAGAAGAGGAGTTCACTGACGTCCTTGCGAACTAGGGCGCTTCCCAGTCAGCTGCCTGTAGGGTTAAGGCGAATGACTTGGGCTCCACGTTGTTTGGTGATTCCGCTGCAAGTACCTGTTGAAGCTTATGACTTCAATCACGTAAGTATATTTATTCGGTATTTTTGGGGTGTTCTGTGATACCAATTCGAGTTATGTGCAGCAACAGACTGATCACGGGATTGTTGCAGGAAACATAACGAGTATCTCGGGTACTTAATCCGGGGTCCTCACAGGCATGTGCATTGCAGAACGCTTACAGAGACGCTTAAAAAGTCAAACCCCAATCATGGGCTAGCGTCCAACGCTAGGGGCTGGATTTTCTAAGTGATTTGGAAGCGTCGAACGCTTGTTTATGCGTCTGATGCTAAAAAGCGGCCAGGATTTCCACATAAACTGACGATACAACCAGGATTCTTTTCCTAGTGCCTCCCCCTAGCGTCGCCCGTTGTACGTGCTCTAAGTGGACCCAACCACTGTTCAATATATCGGTCGATATTCCGATAAACCGGCAGATTTATCACTTACTTGTGTCTGACCGATATTTTTAATCGGCCGATAAATCAGCCGATATGCCGATAAATCGGCCGATTTACCACTTATCTTGTGTCGACCGATAAGTTCCCGATAAGCGATATCCCCAGCATTGTCACCCAACACATACTTTTCTCTTTATTTTTAGTTTTCTCACTAAGGAATCAATTTAATTCAAGTTTTTAAACATCAATGTAGCAAAAATGAAACTGCTGACATAAAAACAATGTCCAAACTTAGAGCAAATATGTTAGTAGCGATAAATGACATATCTACACAACAATAAAATTTATTTTAATATTTAGCATCATTATTATTTTGGTTAAATTTGTTAACTGTAATAGATTTTTTTTATAGCTAAGATCGTATCTTAATACAATAAGTTGACTAAGAAACATCATTATTATATATATGTTCACGCTTTTTTTTGTATATAGTGCAGTGGGCCAGGGGTTGGACCCACCGTTCACGCTCACACTCGTTGTGCACTCACGTGCCTCACACAGGTCAACAGCTCAAGCGTACAGTGCATCGCAATCCGCAAAGTCACAAGACCCTGGTAACGGGCGCACAGTGCTGACCGCAAAGTCACAAGAGAGCACTATTGCTTTGAAGTACTACTACAACTATACACACAAAAAAAATGCATCAGTCAGATTTTGACATCCAAAAGCAAAACACACAGCTGGAGAAAAAATAATTAGCAACCACACACTGTACGCACGTGACTGACTGCAGGGACCTTAACTATTTGCACTAGGAAAGGAAACAAGTAGTACGTGACACACGAGCAAGAAGCTAGAACCTCGAGAGCATGAATGCTCGTACATACTCTCGGATCTATGCCAGTCAATCAATCAATGGATCTCCCAGCTCTGCATCTGAATGCATGCTAGGTGCTATCTCCGGCTGGCTGGCTGGCAGGTCGTACAGTACGTGAGCTCGTTGACGCGTCAGAAATGTTCCGTCGTGCAGCCCGGCGTCAGCAACGGCGCCTTGATGACCTGCAGGATCTGGACCACCTCCGCCATGGACGGCCGGTTGGACGGCACCTGCGACGTGCACACCATCCCCAGCTTCAGCACCGGCAGCGCCTCCTCCTCCGGGAACTCGCCGCCCAGCGCCGGGTCCACGCACTCCACCGCGCCGTCCCCGCCCTGCTCCAGCACAGCCCTCACCTGGTCGATCAGCACCGCCACGTCGTCCTCGCCGTACTCCACCGCCCGCCGCCCCGTCACCAGCTCCAGAACCAGCACACCGAACCCGTACACGTCGCACTTCTCGTTCACGCGCAGGCTGCTGCACGCCAGCTCCGGCGCCGCGTACCCCACGCCGCTTCCATGCATGAACCGGCTGCTTCCGCCTGCGCCGCCGCCTTCCGCCTGCTTCGGCTTCCGGAGCAGCCGCGCGAGCCCGAAGTCGGCGATCAGCGGGTTGCACCGCGAGTCCAGCAGGATGTTGCTCGGCTTCACGTTGTAGTGGATCACCGGCGGCCGGAACGACTGGTGCAGGTACGCCAGCCCACTCGCCGTCCCCGCCACCACCCTGAACCGCTCCTCCCACGTCAGCGGCCGCGGTGACTCGCCGCCTTTGACGTTCCGTGGAGCCGCGTCTCCAGGCTGCCGTGCGGCGCGTAGCCGGTGACCAGGAGCTGCAGCTGCGGCGTCCAGTAGTACCCCTTGAGCGGCATCAGGTTCGGGTGTCGCGCCTTGCCCAGCACGCGCGCCTCGCTGTCGAACACGTCGCGGGATTCCACCACGCTCGCCGTCGACAGCTTCTTCACGGCCACGACCCGGCCCTCGCCGACCGAAGCGCGATACGTCGTGCCGAACGCGCCGCTGCGGCCAATCTCCGTCGCCTTGCTCAGCAGCGCGTCGGCGCCGCCCACGAAGTCCTCCGTGCGGAGGCTGCTGCCTGGCCCGAACGTCACCATCTTACCCGTGGCAAGCTTGCTCGACTTCGTCGAGCTGCCGGACATGGTGCTCTCCAGCTCAACCAGCTCCTTCTCCGTGAACCCATCATCAGCGCCAACGCCGCCGGCCCTTCTTCGCCGCGTCGACACGTTGAGCAGGGTGATCAGGACGACTCCGAGGACGATGGACAGCGCCGCGCAGATGGCCACCATTGCGGACACGCTCAGGAACCGCCGTTTCCTCGGCACCGCCTCGCCGGCGCCGCCGTTCACCGGGACGTCACTGTCTCCGTTGCTGTTGTCGTTGCCGTGCGTGTACTCGTTGGGGTTGAGCACGAGCGGCTTGGGCACGTCCATTTTGCACGGCTCCGCGACCAGCGGGCTGCACACCCCGAGGTTGCCCTCCAGCGCGCTCGCGTCCAGGCTCTGGAACACGCCGGACGCCGGCAGCCGCCCAACTAGGCGGTTGTGCGAGATGTTCACTGCCAGGAGGTTCTGCAGCCCGCCCAGTTGCAGCGGTATCTCGCCGCTCAGCTGGTTGTACTCCAGCCGCAGAATCTCCAGCTTTTTCAGCTCCCCCATGCCCGCCGGTATCGGTCCCGTCAGACCGTTGTGCCCCAAGCTCCTGTCAGGGCAGCAAAGCCATTAAATTTAGTTGTCAAAATGTGTCATTTAATTCACAAGCTTCTGCCAAATGTGTCAAATTTTTAATTCACAGAGACACAGAGTGTACAAAATTAAGGAGAGTAAGGAGTTTCGGGAGTGTAAGTTTTTTTTCGAGCTTACAATAGATAGAGAGAGGAGCAGTTGCCGATGTTGTCGGGGATGGGGCCAGCGAGGTCGTTGCCGTCGAGCTGGACCACGGCGAGGCTGCCGGACTCGCATAGGTCGGCGGGCAATGGACCGTACAGCCCGCTGCTGCGGAGGTCGAGCACCGTCAGGTTGCGGAGCAGGCCGAGCTCTGGCGGCAGCTGCGTGCGGAGTTCGTTGCGCGACAGGTTGAAATACCGCAGACTGGAGAAGAGCGCCATCTCGGCCGGTATGCCGCCGGCAAGCTGGTTGTCAGAGAGATCGAGCCACTGCAGCGTCTCCGCCAGTCTCGTCGACCCGGACGGCAGCACGCCGTCGAGCGCGTTGGACGACATGTCGAGCGTCTCGAGCCCAACGTCGAACAGAGCGTCGGGGATGCTGCCGCTGAGCCTGTTGCCCCTCAGGTGCAGCTCGGCGAGCCTGGTACAGCCAGACATTGCCTCCGGGATGGTGCTTTCGAGCTGGTTCCTGGACAGGCTGAGGTAGCTGAGGTCCTTGAGCTCGCCGAGCGAGTCGGGCAATGCGCCGGTGAGCACGTTGTTAGAGAGATCAAGCCGCTGCAGCGCGGAGAGCTCGCCGAGCCACGCGGGAACCTCGCCAGAGAGCCGGTTTCCGGACGCAGAGAGGCGCACGAGCGATGCCAGACGCGCGATGGATTCCGGGAGCTCGCCGTCGAACGCATTGTTGCTGACGTCGATGGCACTCAGGTGCGGGCACATGCCAATGTCCTCCGGGACGGCGCCGGAGAAGAGGTTGCCGCTGAGGTCGAGTGTCTTGAGGTTGTGGAGGGCCCTGACGCCTGCGGGGACGGGGCCGGAGAGGCGGTTCCCGGACAGGTCGAGCGCGCGGAGGCGCGAGAGCGGCCAGAGCGCTGCGGCGAAGTCAGGCGCGCCGGAGAGCTGGTTGTTGGACATGTTGAGGTGGAGCATGAGGGGGCTGCTGGAGAGCGCATTCGGTATGTCACCCGAGAGCTTGTTGCCGGAGAGCACGAGGAAGCGGAGGGTGGGCGGGAATGACGCTGGCAATTGGCCGGAGAAGGCGTTGGCGGAGAGGTCGAGGTACCGGAGCGCGGGGAGGAGGGGCAGGTCGTCGGGGAGGGCGCCGGAGAGCGCATTGCGGGAGAGGTCGAGGGAGCGGAGCGAGGGGAGGAGGGAGAGGCCCGGGCGGAGGGCGCCGGAGAGGTTGTTGCCGGCGAGTGAAAGGGACTGGAGAGCGGGCAGGCGGTCGAGGCCGCGCGGCAGGCCGGAGGCGGAGGATAGGGCGAGGCCGTCGAGCGCGAGGCGGAGGACGAGGGAGGTGGCCGGGTCGCACTCCACGTGTGCCCAGCCGCAGGGCGTGGCGTCAGACTCGGCCCAGCCGGAGAGCGCGCCGGAGGGGTCCGTGAGCGCCGACCGGAACACCACCAGCCCCAGCACCTCCTCGTTCACCGGCATCGGCATTTCAGCTGCGAGCGCCGAGTGCAACAGCCCGACGACGAACAGTATGAGCAACAGCAGAGTAGGAGGAGCCGCCATTTTCTGCCACCGCGCGCGCGCGTGCCGGGATGGATGAACTGACACTGTGACACTGATAACACTGGTACTCTGGTAGATATGGCAATGGTATGGATCGAGGTGGCGGTAGATGTAGCTAGATAGGTAGTGGCGCAGTGGGCGCAAGATACATGGTATGGATCGAGCTGGGAGGGTTTTTGGTTTGAGCATGGTGGAGGCGCGAGGTTGGATCGGTGCTCGCCCGTGAGGGGTAGGGGGTAGGTTGGACGCATGGAAAGCAACAAAGGACTTCACGTTCTCGCTGCCGCTGCCGCCGGAACACGACGCCACCGCGCGGCAATTGAGGGAGGCGGCGGCGAGCCACTGTTACTGTCCATCTATCCACGGCTAGTCACAGTGGAATAATTACGGCATCATGGCCCGATCGCTTTCACGCTCCACTCTGTCTGTATAGCGTCGCCGTGTTCAGACTGTCACGCGCCGGTTCTCTGTTGATGCAATTTGGATGTACTCTGTAGTGCTCATCATCTTTTTTTTTGAGAACACAGTACAACACAGACGCTCACAAATACGCACACACACTCACCCTATGAACGCACGCACGCACACCCTACCCCTATGAGCACCTCTGAAGGACTGAGCCGGCAGATCTTGAGGTTGACGAAGTCACCACAGGCGCCTCGCTGTTGACGGGCACGTCACCTACCACTGAAAGAATAGCGCCGGATAATCCTGGAATAAATCCAGGTAAATGCAAACGCCCATGCCAAGTCTAGGACTTGAACCTGGGTGGGCTGGTTCCACCACAGGGAACCCAACCATCAGAGCCAAGCTCCGTTTACGTAGTGCTCATCATCTGTAATCACTACTGCCAGTTTTACTCTGGCAATAGAGGGATCATGATGTTCTTAGATACTACCTCTATGATGGTTTGAAACAGCAGATACTGATTCTTTTTTTGAAATAAATGGAACAGCAGACACTGAGATTTGTCTTATGTCATCATCAACTGCCTGATTGCACAAATGCAGACTGTAACAAAGTAATGGAATGAGACTTTTATTTTCTTGACTGAGGTAAGTATAACTTTACTTCATTCAGATAATGAGGGTGCACTGCAAGTGCAACTATACATGCCATACGTGTGCTCTACATTTTGAATTTCTTGGCAGTTTGCCACCCATTTCTACTATCCAACAGACCCACAACAATGCCCAGATGAACAGGATGACTGCCACTTGTGCTGTTATACATTGCATCAAGTTCCAAGAACCTGTACTGGCCAACGGGCAACTATACTTGGATTATGCACTATTGCACTGCACTACCTCCAACTTGTAAGCGCAAACTTCTATACGTATAGACTCAACAGCAAAGGAGACTTGTATCAAGAACAGACTCGCATAGGTACACTTATCATCTCGGTGTTTGTTAGCTGGGCTTGGAGGAAACCATTTCTTCAGAGAACAAATCCATGGCGCCTTGCTATGCCAAGCTCAAACGCATCATCCATCCAGGGATCGATCACGCGGCGTCGAGCGGCTGCTGCGTCTTCCTGAGGTTCCAATGGAGGCCCTCGTGGATGCTGCGGAGGAAATCGGTGGTGGAGTCGACGAGGCAGGCCGTCGGCACAGGCCAGGGGGAGATGCTGCAGATGAGGGCGTCGCCGGGGGCGAGCTGCTTCCGGTCCTTGCCGTCGAAGGATGCCCACGCGTGGCCTCGGCTGTTGTACGGCACCTGTATGCGCAGCATCACGTACTCCGGCAGGATGAGCGGCCTGAACGACAGCGAGTGGGGACAGATCGGCGTGAAAAGGATCCCGGGGACCTGCAGCATGTACCACCAGCCGTTAGAGACCAAAATAGCATTGTGAGGAGTCGTGCTGGAAGGGGAAAGACAGCATGGTTTTCTTGGGATGAACGTTGGATTCTGGATCTGAAGTGAGTCTGTAAGACAGGACAGTGTCCTGTGCTTATTGCTTGTCACCAAGCCCTCAAAGACCGAGAGGTTAACAGTGCAAGGACACGAAGCCCTCAAAGACTGAGAGGCTAACAGTGCAAAGACACAAAGCCCTCAATGACCGAGAGGTGAACAGTGCAGAGTACACGAACCGAGAGGTTAACAGTGCAGACCACAAGTGGTAGTACCAAAGTTACAGTCCTCTTTACTGTGCTGGCTAACATGAAATTCAAAAGGGAAATATCAATTTTACTACTCCTGGTTCCAAGTTTGGTTAAAACACCTAGTTAAAAGGGGGAAAATAACTTTCTCCTTAGGCTTGCTTATCAAAAAGCATCAATGGCCACTTCGAATTCGAAAAGAGTTTACTGTGCTAGGTACAGGTGACAACAGGAGAGCTGCAAGCCTCTTTACTGTGTGGATTAAATATGAACTTGAAGGAAGACATTACTTTTAACTACTCATGATTATTTTTGTTGGACAGTTGTAGGCAGCACAAAACGAAATTGCTGCTTCCTGTCAGTGCTCAAGCAGTGTGGACCAAACACACCCAGTTTAATTCAAGAAGGAACATGTCTATCCCACACAATCTACACTTTATAGACAGCATAGGTGGAATTGCAGGTTTTAGCTAAAGTTTCTCAAGAGAAACATCAATATGGGATCAGTGACCAAAGGGAAGATCCTGGACCATACCACAACTCATCCGAGTTTTTAACAACATCACATAATTTTTTTTTTGAGGACAAGGTGGTCGTACCACCGCTCGAATAGATAGAAAGAATTGACCCAGTTTATAAGGGAAACCGGGTCCAAAAACCATACAATCTGTACAAAAGAATGACACAAACGAAGCGACTCGTCGCCCACACGACCCAAGTCGACAAACGCCACAACACACACCACCCGCTCCGGGGCCGCCGCCCCGGCGTAACAACCAGAACGACCTTCGCATTGCCCGAAAGCGATCCAGTCATGGTCGACGAACCCCTGCCCCCGCAGTCTTCATCCAGGTTGCCACCAAAACCACAATGAACCGGGGCCGCCGCCTCGACGTCCACCACCATCCGGGGCCGCCGCCCCGACGTCCACCACCCACGACCACCCGCCCATTTTGCACATCCGCCGCGAAACCGTCGCACCACGCAGGCCAAGAGCCCCAAAGCGGCGCCTCCAACAAGGTAGTGACCAGATCGTCACCGCCGCCCGCTCCCAAAGAGCTAGATTTTCACCGGAGCTCTTGGTACCACACGCGTTAGTCGAGGTCGAAAAGCTCCACAACGACGCAAACAAGAAGGAGAACGACGCCCGAGGGCGCCGCCGTCGTCGGCACCGACCGAAGTCCGTGCGAGCTTTCGCCCGGAGTTCAACCCGACCGCAAAGCTTCGGGAGCCGCAGGATGGCGTCCTGGTCGAGTCATCAACCGCCGAGCAACACCGCATGCCGCCGCCGCCGCGGCACCTCCCTCCACGGCATCTGGCATGCCCTCTGCCGCCGAAGCAGCCGCATGTCCGGGGCCGCCGCCCCGGCTTCCTCTGCGGTCAAACCGTGCGACCACGGCCACCTGCCTCCACGCCGGTGCGACAGCCCCGCACCGCACGACCGCCGCATCACACCAGGTCCTCCTCCGCAACCACCAGCCAAACCTCCTCGCTCCGCACCGAAGAGATCGAGCAGCGTCTCACCTCCCCATCGCAGCACCTTCATCACACCGTTGCACACCACCAGCAGGTCCAAACCTGAGGGCCATCGCGCCCCCCAGCTCGCCTCCAACCTCAGACCGCAGCCCCAGATCGACGCCGCAGACCACTCCATGGACGGCAGCCTCCCGCATCCCCGCGCCAGAACCACGCACAGGGGCTCCCCGGCCGCAGCGCACCTAGCCTGTGCCGGCCCATCCTCAACCAGGGCCGGCCCCCGCGCCCAGATGCGGGCCGAACGCGGCGCGCACCACGACCAATCGCCGCCGCCGCCGAGACCAAGCACCGCAGCCTCGCACACCACGCAGACCGGCGCCTGCGCCTCCACGACCAGCTCGGCCCGCCAGGCCCAGATCGGGCCCACGGGCCACGAGCACCGCAGGACGAGGACCTTCCGCTCCGATGGTGCCCACGCACCGCACCGCCGCCAGAAGACCTCGCCCGCCACCAACACCGCCCGAGCCCGCCGGCTCGGCTTCCCCGGCCCCGACCGCCGCCGCCCCCGCGCCGGTCCTCCACCTTTCGAGACGCGAGGACCATCCCCCGACCACCCTTTTGGCAGCGGGGGGTGCCGCCACCGCCGCGGACGAAGCCGGCGACGGCAGCGGCAGGAGGACGCCGGACGGAAGAGGTTGTGGTGGCTCGGGTTTTCTTCCCTGGCGCCGCCGGGGGGAGCGACGCGAGGGGTGTGTCGACGATTTATCACATGATTTTAGTCCCAAGTAAGAAAAGCAATCTCAAGACTTACTGCAAATATCCAAACACAAGACTGCAAACAAAGTAGGGCATACCTGTGGATGGACCATGGATCCTCCAGCTGCTAAAGAGTATGCTGTGCTGCCTGATGTTGTTGATATGATGAGCCCATCCCCTTGCACACATGTAACGAATGAACTGTCGCAGTAGCACTCCAGGTAGGTAAGGTAAGATGATATCCCACGGTCAATTGTAACTTCGTTCAATACTAGGATTGGCTCCTCGGTCTCGAGCTCATCCTTCGCTGAATCCCGGATTACATGACACTGTAGACGGTTTCTCAGTGTTATGCTGAAAGGTCCCTTCAGCACGTTGTCCAAGCAATCGCGATATTGCTCGCTTCCTGAAAACAATTTAAGGACGACGGATATGTGTACTGCCAACAGAAGAGTAGCTATAAAGCATCATGTCTGATTTATCTGCTAGCAGGCATGGGATTTTTAGACCAATTAAAATCCAGCCTTAGTGAAAATGTAGGTTGGTAACGTGGTATAGCAAAACATCGGCAACTAATCATTGTAGGAAAGAAAATAGGAGGGAGTATCTAGTGCTACCATTAAAAAAATATTCCGTACTTAAAAAAATTATACGCAAAAGTGTGAATGTTAACATGGAATGTGTCTACAGCCACCAAAAGTTTCAGGTCAAAAATCGAAATACACATTGAGAAACAAAAAAGGCAAATCTAGCATGAATAGTGTCACCAAATTGAGACTATTCACACATTGATTTGTCTTTTTTGTTTCTCCGTGTAGTTTTCAATTTTGGACATGAAATTTTTGGAGGCTATAGACATATTCTCTTGAACATTCAAACTTTTATTAGAATTTTTTGAAACATGTAAAATTGATTTTTTGGAATTGGTAGCATGGTCGCGCCTAAGCTTTGGTAGCACTAATATATCCTCAATAAATAGTATGCTACTCCCTCCGTATCAAAATATAAGACTTTCTAGTTACTTTCTACACACATGTATCTAGACATGTTTTAGTGCAAGGTTCATGTGAATCTTGCACTAAAACATGTCTAGATACATGTGTGCAGAAAATAGGTAGAGAGTCTTATATTTTGATACGGAGGGAGTATATAGTAACATAGAGTTTCAATTTTTTTAACATATATCATGCAAAGTGAAAAACAATGCCTTGTACGTATCCGATAGATAATAGTACGAGGAAAGAAGCTAAAGAAAAGTGCAATAGAGGTCAAATAACCATTAAACTCTAGCAGCATATGTAGCAAACACTGATCACTGATGATAAAGGATACGGAAAGGTGTCATGAAACCCAGTGATCCCATGGCGAACGCAACAACAGGAGGAACCGGTCCTTTGAACAATGATGCCGCCTGTTATGGGAGGTTGAATCAATAGTTAGTTTCAATAGCAGCCCAGCAGAAATGAACAAAAGTAAGTCTTACAAGAAGTTACGAATGAAACCAAAATATGGCAAGCATAACGACGCCAGTACTGTAAATAGCACGCCAAATATATTTTTCTCAAACAAAATAGCACGCAAATATGAAACTCAACCATATAATATATGAACCAGCAAAGCAATACCTATGATGTAAGTTGGTTCTCACAGAAAATTATATAAGAATTTTCCATTTGAAGCAGTAATCCCATAAATACTAATATTGTAGAGATCTATAGACCATCTACTTCAATTGTTCACCAATGTTACGTAGTACATAGACCACGCATATTGACCACATGTGCATGTAAACATTCAATAAACTAATAAGTCCGCAAAATCTCCTTAGGGCCTGTTAGGATTAGAGGTGTTTTTTATGTGTTCTCTGGTATTTAGTTCCAATTTGAATTAAATAGTGGAGCACACACAAAAATACTTCCATTCCAAACAGGGCCTTAAGGTTTTGCATATTCAAGAAATCATGACAAGAGGATAAAGATCTGCAATGTCTGATCCCGTGAAGCAATAGCAGATTCAGAGAACTATTAATAGGTGGTGTAGTCATATTAAAACAAGTAGTTTTAGCCAACCTGGACAAATGTATAACTAAAGATGACCACTAAATAAAATGTAGAAAAACTTAGTCCATACAATAATCTTCAAGAAAGATTTAAAAAATGAATCGAAAAATTGGACTTGCTTACCCATAAGACAGTTCCATCGCCACCAAGAGTTACAATGAGATCAACCTTTTTGTGCAACATCTTTGTCTCCTCATCTATCAGAATGTTCTAATTAGTTGGACAGAAAGTGGGGTTGCTAGACCAATAAAAAATATAGAAAGATCTGACAGACTAATAGAACTCAAAAGATGTACACTACAACGGACGGAAGAAAAAATGTTGGCCGATATAATCATGCAATTGGAAAGGTGGGTTAGTCCTAAATCTACAACGGAAAGTAAAGAACTACTGTTTACGACTTACAGCTATTCTGCAGCCCATGTGGTTGCACATCACTTAAACAAAACATTATATATCTTTTGATACAAGAAAACACAGCTTTAATACTGTGTTCAGTTGAGCCAATAATGAGTTGCATGGATATCTAGTGTAAGAAACTTCATTCAGATTGATTCAATTATCAGGATCATTCTTCCTTAATAAGAATCTCAGAAACAGAAAAAAAACTCTAGTCCACAGCTGAACTACATATATTAATTCTTGACTGTATCTAATATTCAGAAATGACAAATCTGGAGCAGCCTGAAAGAACAATATTAAATAGAATAAACACTCTTACCATTATCCCATGTTTGCACAAAGTTATGGTCGCTATCTTGTGTTAGGAGTTCCTTGCTAACCCATGGCTCCACAAAGACATTAATGTTTTTGTGCTCTTTAAGCCATCTACAGTAAAATTAATGCCACTCTTTTTAGTTGCAACGACAATATACATTTTTACAAGCACAATGGAATATAACCTATGTAAACACTGCTTGCATCATTCCTAAAAGATAATTTGGTTAAGTAAATGTATAGCTGAAGACAACTGTTTGTTGCACATGTGAGTACATAATAACATAACCTCACAGTTCAGAAAGAGGGAAATATATATTCTTCTTGAATATGTTCAGAGATAAGATTCACAAAAAGAAAGAAGACTAGCAAGCAGTGCTACAAGAGAGAAGAGCACACACCTGACCATTTCAGCACAAAGAACACGAACGGAGTTGGAGTTAGGTTTGGTTATGAAAAGTACTGTTTGTGGCCTGGATTCCCATTTCAGTAAGATCTGAAACCAAGGTATCGTTGTAAAAGGGAAGAGGACATGCATAAAAATGACAATTGTTTGGTCAAGTGATTCCAGGTTCTCGAATTAAATGGGTACAACATATTCTTTTGAAATGAAACAAAGAGACGAGAAGCTAAACCTGTTTGTTGCTGCGCTCTGCTGTTGTAATGTCTCCTTTTTCAAAGGAAACAAAGTCATGCTTGTGCTGGCCGTTTTTGTTGCCATTGCATCCCCATGAAAGTCTAAACGATGCTTTTCTTCCTACCATATTGTGACTAGATCTTGGGTTAGGTCCAGGGATTTCGTCCTGGAGAACCTCGTGTGAGCATATCCCATGGTTTCCACAACATTCTGCTTGATCAGATGCAGGTGCCTCAAGTGTTAGCTGGCTGGCCATTTTCCCTAGGTTATCATCGGTGCAACTGCCACAATCTGCACAAGGTAGCAGTCCGGTTAGATTTTTCTCAGAGGTTATGCTCCAATGGATTGGAACACATCATAATGCATTCTACAGTGCAACATATGGATTATCCATTTCTGGATCCATCCAATGATACTATGATACTCCCTTTGGACAAATAAAAAGTGTGACGATGGGAGGCACGCTGTAATGACACAACAACAACAACAACAACAACAACAACAACAAAGCCTTTTTTCCCAAACAAGTTGGGGTAGGCTAGAGTTGAAACCCATAAGATCTCTAAACTAGGTCATGGTTCTGGCACATGGATAGCTAACTTCCACGCAGCCCTATCCATGGCTAGTTCTTTGGTGATATTCAAATCCTTCAGATCTCTCTTAACAGACTCCTCCCATGTCAAGTTTGGCCTACCACGACCCCTCTTAACATTTTCATCCCGCTTTACGTAATGACACAAGCCTAAAAATTGATAAACCTTATGTGAAGTAGGACTAATCAAGCGCAGAACTATGCCTAGGATTTCATCTTTGTTTTGCCTCAAACAAGATGGTGACAGTATTCTAACGGTAAATTTTGGATCACAGAGGATTTGGAAACTGTTTTTTTGTTTTCTGAAGTAGTACGACACATCAATCAGCAAGTCTGAGCTCATCAGATGATATTGTGTATTAAAACTAAAAGCATCAACTGCAAATGTATAAATCTAACCTTTGAGTTTACTTTGTTGTTTGGGCGCCGTCTCCAACTCATATTTACGTTTCCATTCTGCCGCCTCCGCTTGAGCAGCAGCTTTCCCTTCAGCAACTTGTCGTAGTGCTTTTGCAACAGCTTCAAGTTCATAGAATTGTACCGGTCACTATTTGCAGTGCAGGTAGAAAGCAGAACATATGTCTATGTAACTGTCATATAAGAGGATTCATCTAAAGTTTGTGTCTCCTTACTTCTCATAGCCTCTGAAAATTCCACGAGGTGTGCATCAGTTGACTTGATAGGAGTTTGAGCGAGATATTCATAAGCTGCTTTCTCTGATTCTGAACTAACTGTTGAGAGGGACCCTTCACTTTGATGTGAGGCTATGACATCTAGATTTACTCTTTGATCAGAAACCTGCAATGCAAGAAAATTTTGTTAATAAGACAATGGGAATTATGATGAGGGCAACAGAACCAAACTTTCTTCCAGTTTTCCTTTTTCTTCTGAAATTGACTTTAATCCTTTTTAGTTCACAGCCAACAAACTAAAAAAAAAGTGAACATATCCAGAGTTGCGGACTAACATTGTAGTTGCTAATCCACTTAAGTAAAGTTACAAGTGCTGATGATCTTCAGATCAACTCAACTTATAAGCGCATATGGACATATGGACTTGTAGTTTGTATGCTCCCTAACCCATGCCCCACTGGCTTCAGTTTTTACATGAAGCAGGTGTTTGCGCTTAAAGCTAAACCGAAGAAATGAACAATTCACTCCATGCTGATTAAAAAATTCAAAGCTTAAACATTGCTAAATGGGCTCTAATGTTTAGCCTTTACATATATAGCGATGTACTAAAAGGGGGAATAACAAAATAACGAAATGACAGACCAAGTACAGAACCAAGTCAGCGGTTACTTATTGGAGATCGGGGTACATGATCAGTACTTCCCAAAACCTGCCCCGTGTCACATTTAGAAATGCATGTAGGGTAAAATATTAGCTTGTCCAAAGCCTGACTGGGATTTGTACCACTCTGTACTACAAATGTGATGATCCAAGTCAGAATTGGTGCCCTGGTATGCAAACGCTAATGGTGGCACATTTAAGAAAACCACCACAAAAATGGGAAAAAGGGGCTAATGTCCACTGGCACTTATTTAATTGAGAAAGTAAACTAATGCCCACTGGAATTCAAACCTCCTCCCAACTGCAAGATAACGAAGGTAGGTGAATTGAAAAAAAAACGTGCGGAGGCTTACTCTGCACACACTACGGTTGGTTAGAGGCACCGCCCATAACTCAACCATTAGGCACGCACGCAAGGGGGTACTAGGACGAACATGCCTAAGAGATTGCCGAGAAAGTGACACGCATTTTCAGCTATCTGCCACCCAACAGGTGTGCGCGCACGCACGTACGTACCGTGTCGACCAGCGATCTGTAGCTCGGGGCGGCCGGGATTGGTATCGGGCCCGGGTTCAGGCTCCGGAGCCTGGAATCCGGCGGCGCGGACTGGGCCGCCGCCTCCGGGACGGCTGCTGCTCCTGCCACAGAAAGACGGAGCATTTGTCAGGATGAGCAGCCAAAGCGTGGCCGAAGCCGAATCCCGCTCTGCGGGCACCGCGGCGAGCGTAATTGCGGCGGGGCTGGGCAGAATTGGGGAGAACCCCGACACAGACTAGCGCGGCCGGACTGGAGGCATGGCGGCGCGGGCGCGTACCTCGTGGGCGTGGACGGGCTCGCCGAGCGGCATGGCGGCGCGATCCGGGTGGCGTGGCCTCCTCTGCTCCGCCTCTGCTTCCGGTCGAATCCCGTTTGGCTTTGTTTGCTTGTTGGGCTGGGCAGTGTACTAGTACGTGCGTGCGTGGTCTCCGCTCCGATGAAGGGTGGGTGGTGGAATGGTGGTTGGGTGCGTGCGACGAAGAAGCTCGATCGAGGAGGATGGCGAGCACCACCAGCACCTCCCACCGATTCGGGGGTATTTATCGGTGGCCGGGGGTTGACGCCGACGGGAGCTGACTGGTCCGGTCATGGCTGGGTGGGGCCTACTGCCAGTGACCTTTGACGCGTGCGATGGGGTTGGGGGTTGAAGAAAGAGATCGAGGGAGGGAGGATCTTTCTCTGCTTTGCTTCCGTTTGGGGATGGATGGTCAATTCCAAATTCTCGACCTACTGGTCAACTATGTACTATGTAACTAAACTGGTGCACCTAGAAAAAAATCTACTAGTATGAAATATATCTTCACGATTACATTTATTTGTTTTTGCTGTTGGTTATACATTTATCCCGTTTGGGGATATACTTTTTGATAAACTTATTTGTCTTCACGATTAAACATGTCTAACCGAAGATAAGGGTCGGATTCCTTTGATTCACAGGATTTTCATAACGCGGGAATGCGGAAAACAGAGAATTGAAATGAAATTATTTGATGCTGATGTTGATTATATTTTTATTTATAAACTTATCAAATATGAACATTTTTTTTAGATTCACAGGGAGGTATCCCCGGTTTCATTAAAGATAACAAAACCAAAACGGGTTCATACAGGAAAGTAAATGCAGGAAAAGTAAAGCTGGGGGGAGACTGCCAGGCTAGACTGCAGTTCTCAGAAACTAAAAGCAACCAACTCCAGGAACTGCCAGCGGCAGGGAACTACGCCAGAGTTTAGTTTACATATCTCAGACCAAAACGAAGTCAACTTAAAAGGAACACTATCTAAACCTCCACCAAGATCATCAGAGGGGTGAATCCTGTAGCTGGTAGCGCAGCAGGAAGACTGAGAGCAGCATCATCTTCACATGACCACATGAAACGTCGCTTTCCTCCGGATGCTCCTTTAGATATTCCGCTGTTGCCCTGCCACTGTACGCCGAAGTGGCGGTTGTAGACCAAGTGCTGATCCAGCTGAAGTCCACACATCTCAGCCGGGGTCAAGTGCTAAAGGAGCTTTTAGTCTTGCGAGCAGAAGACTTGCAAATTGCTCCAGTTTTTCTCCTGTTTGCTCTTTTAAAGGGACCATCCAGAGCTTCAAATAAGATAGTGTCAGTCGCCATACCTATTTCAAATTGATCCAGGTCCAACGGTTAAACACTATGTTATTCCTATTATTCCAAATGCTCCAAAGAACAGCAGCAGTAGCTATGTTTAGATGCATAAATCTAGTATTGCAGAGCCATTTTGAAGCAAGAGATTCAAAGTTAGTAATATCAACACTGAAAACTTGCCTCACTAGTTCCCACATGTTCTTAGCAACTATACATTCAAAGAACAAATGGTAGACAGACTCAATTTCCTTACAAAGTTCACATTCTAAAGGTTTTGGTATCCCCCTTCTCCGGAGGTTATCCCTAGTCATAATTTTGTTTTGGGAAAATAACCAGGAAGATATGTATCCTGGGTGGTACTTTGATCTCCCACACTACAGGTAAGTAAATAGGTTTCACTCCTTGAAGTTAACCAGCGCATACATTGATTTGGACGAGTAAACATATCCTGATTTCGACGAGTAAACATATCCTGTTTACTTTGATCAAATATGAACATGTCTAACCTAAGACAAGAGTCAGGCTCCTTTAATTCACGGTATATTCATAACGTAGGGAATGCCAAAAGGTAGGAATGACATATCTTGTTCACTCATACCAGATTAGAAAAGTACATTATTTTGGATCCACAGGGTGTTTCATTGTACGGAAAAATCAAAAAGTTTGTGCACCTACAAAGTAAATCTATTATGAAATATATTTTTACAGTTTTATTTATTTATTTGTTGCTGTCGATGACTATATTTTTTGAAACTTGATCAAATTTAAACGTGTCTAACTTAAGGCGGAGGAAGTAGTAACGTTATCAAAATATTCAACTTTTGAATCATGTTAGAATTGTGTATGTTAATTGTTTGAATGAGTCGGGTAATCATACTCCAATATGGCATGGCGAAGACTAGTCCACCCCGAGCCTCAACGTAGATAGAAGATGGGATTACAAAGTTTCTACATATCTTTTGATGCTCGGTCTTTACTTTTTCTTAAAAAAAGGTAGGAGAGCCCGGCATCTACTGGGGGTTTGCACGCAAATGTCTCATTAAACATGGATGCACATACATATTCAACGAAAGAGTCAATGCTTGATGAACCAACTTCGTCCAGCTCCTTTCCTTGTCTCGTGGATACCGTCATTATCCCTTACCTAGCTCATCGTCGGCTCAGATCCCATCGTCGGTTCTTCTAACCCCGCCGCCGGAGGCCATGGTGCAGTGACGGAGATTGCCAGAGTCAGCTGGGGGCAAATGCGATATATGAGTCCCTGGGGCCAAAACACACAAATCTAACTAATCTAAAAGCAAATTACTTCATGTATTTGCAAAACTTGGGGGGCGGTGGCCCCCCTGGCATGAACTAAGCTCCGCCACAGCCATGGTGGTCGTCGACTGTGAGTGCGAGGGGATCACACGGTCCTATAAAGATAGTGGTTTAGATCACTATTCTCGTGTCTTTATGGCGTTCATCAGAAGTTGCCTGGTGCTGTCTGCGAGCAGCGACTCAGGGACGCTGGTGGGCACATGTGATTCCGCTCCATGGTCGACAACATTCGAGGATGGCGAATATGGCGTGGGTTTCATTAATAAGCTTGTAGCTTGACATGGGTATGCCTGTCGGGTACTCCACCATGAGGGTACCTGGTGCACGTATCGACTAGGCCCAACTATCAGAGCCTACATGAAGCCCATGAAGGGAGGCCCACGAAGATGGAGTATCCTCCAAGTTTGGCGAAACAATAGTCGGTTTAGAGTTTCCTTACTTGTAAATCGAGTCGGTTACGAACACCCGAGACCCAGCCTATTATTTAAGGACTGGGAGGGCCATCGAACCAGACCACGTACTTTCAGAGCCACCAAAACCCTAGCGAGATCGACATCTCGCCGGGACCTTGTAACCATCATATTCACAAAGCAATAACAGACAGGCAGGACGTAGGGGTGTTACCTCCACACGAGGGCCCTGAACCTGGGTAAAATCTTTGCCCTGCTTGTCAGCCGACGATACTTCCAGCTCTACCACGTTCTCTCCCCCATATTCATAACCTAGGGACCTTAACCATGGGTCTTGATGAGTCTACCCCTCGTCAAGTGGCGCCGTCTGTGGGAAAGAATAGCGCTGGACTCGAAGTTTCGCCGGTCCCAACAGCAAACGGCAAATCGCCGATCACACCAGCAAACGGCAACTCGCCGATCTCATCTGCAAACGGCAACTCGCCGGCCATGTCAGCAAACAGCAACTCGCCGATCCAGGCGACACACGGCGACTCGCCGATCCACTCGAAAAGCGGCAGCCTGCCCGCTTCACCTGCAAAAAGCGCATCTGCTCTTCCAATGAATTTCAATCCGCACTCGCCGGAGCTTCAGGAGGCGTTTTCCGGCCTTGAATCAGGTTTGAGTTTGACTGTTGGAGCATTCAATTTTTTCGTAAACAATCTTGGCACGCAGGACTCGACAGATCCGCAACAACTGGCGCTGGGCGCACTCGAGGCTCCGTCGACTGCGCTCGCCCCGTCGTCGATTCCTGAAGCCTGCTCGCCCGCAACAACCATGTCGACCGGCGAGATCGACAGGTTCATGATGACGGAACTCCAAGGCGAGGAGGCAGAATCAGCATACCGCACAAGCAACGTCGACTTCAACCTACCACTCGACGAGAGTTTCGACTGCGGGATCTCCCTCGATGACTTCTACGAGCCCGCGATTCATAACGACAGCAACGTCGACTCGGAGATCTTCACCAACACCAACCTCGACTCAGAAATCCATAATGGCTTCGCCAACACCGAGATGAGCATAGGCGATGAGCACATCGACAACGAGATTCGCCTCGAAGATCTACTCGATGAACACACTGGCTCTGACATGAGCCTCGACGGCGACGTCGAGTCCATGACTGGAATCGACAGCACATACACCTGTCCACGGGTCACGCCCCATCAGGTCTACGTGGCCTTCTCCGCAGAATCATCCGCAGACGCAGCCGCTCGCAGGCCTGCACAATTCCCATGCACGGTAACCATGCCGGATGGGGTCACAACCTTGACAATCACGGAGGAGATGGCAGCAAAAGCAGATAAAGTCATAAAGGAGTGCACAATGATGCCACCAAATTCCACCCCAGAGGAGATGTTGACCTTCCAGTACTTCAACTGGCAGGAGTCAATTCGACTGCAAAACTACCGAGCGACGCTCGAAGAGCGCAAAAGGCAAGCCAGCCTCTCGAGTGCCCGAAGAAGGGAGCAATCCCTCGGGTCCACAATGCAACCAACCCCACGACCTAGGTCGCGGTTGGCAAGCCTTCCAGAACATGAAAGGGTAGCAATCACCCGTAACCTGTCGTTCATGACAGAGGACGCTAACGGAATCCCAGTGCCCAAAACTGCTGCGGGTGCATTATTCTCCGTAGGTGCTTACCTCAAGGCAATGCAACCTCCGGCGAATGACCCTAACGCAGCCCTGCATCGCCAACAACTCAAATCGCTAGCTCTAGCGGCACAGGCTATACAGCCAGAAGACAAAACTCCAGCAAGGAATCGCGATCGCGACATAGTCGACTCACGACACGCAGCACATCATCGCAGTGGTCGCAGCCACCACTCGGATGAAGGAAGGAGAAGCACGCGCCGGCACAGGTCCAGCAGAAGCAGATCTCGAAGATCCTATAGCAGCGATTCATACTCTGATCGTGAACCAGAGCCATGCGGAGCATTGTGCTTCACTCGACGCATCCGTGAGACGCGGATGCCCAAAGGTTCAAGTTGACAGGCGAACAACCCAAGTACAACGGTCGCCAAGAACCTTCCGGGTGGCTAGAAGATTACAGACTCGCCGTGGCATGCCAGCGTGGCACGAACACCACGGCGATGCAGTACATACGACTCATGCTCGAAGGAACTGCCCGCGACTGGCTCAAGGCGCTCCCTCCATCATCATACGACTCGTGGGACGATTTCCGCAGAGACTTCATCAAAAACTTCGAGCCTCTATGTGAGCGCCCGAAGACATTCGAAGAATTAAGGGCATGCACTCAACGATCAGACGAGTCGTTGAGATCATACATACGGCGGTGGACCGAAATACGCAATTCGGTTGGCAAAGTGTCAGAAGACAGGGCCATGGATGCCTTCATACAAGGTCTCGCCAGGAAGGACTTCAAAGAGGCACTGGTCGTGAAAAGCCAACCTCCCTGGCTGACCTCATCAAAGTTGCGACTGAGTGGGCAGATGGAGAGGATTCTGTACGCAGATCCCGTGCTTCCCCACCACGCGACAACTACGAAAGCGGCAGTCGAGGCCGCAGAGATTCATACAGAGAAGATCGCAGGCGCAAACGTTCCAAACGTCCTTACGACGATAACAGACCCGAGTTCATGGCGGCTGGATACACACAACCCGGGAGGACCAAGATAGAAGCAATCGACGCTCGGATGATCGACGGGACAGTCGAGATCGCGAGCAGCGGAGCGACAGCTACAAAAGGCAAGAATGGCGCAAACGCAGCGACGCAAAACCCGAGCGGTCATTCGAGGAAAAGATGGACGACTGGTGCAGATTCCACCTCTTCAAGGGGGACGACGGAAAACTACGCTCCAATCACACCCTAAGGAACTGCAGGGAATTCGACCAAATGGCGACTGACTACATGATACGACTCAAAAGGTACGGCCCAGCACCTGCTCAGCCCACGCCTGCACCCGCACCACAGCCGAACGCTGTGCCCGCTCTCATGGCGCCACAGCCGCCACCGCAACCACCACCACAGCCTGCTCCAGGCGCAAACCTCGCAGGTGCCATACAACCCGTACTACGGGCGGAAGATGATCAATATCCACAGCCCCACGGGCAGATGTACATGATACAAAAGGGTCGCCCCTCCAACAGGCAGCAAAAGCTAATCACTCGACAGGTGAACATGGCTGTCATGGCACCTCCTGCCATGCCCGAATTTCTGAAGGGATCGGAAACCATCATAAGCTTCAGTCGAGAGGATCATCCCCCAGCTGTAGTTCGACCAGGGCACGCGGCTCTGGTACTCGACGCGCAAATAGGAGGCTACGCCATGACCAAGGTCTTCATGGATGGAGGCAGCGGCATAAACATCATCTTCGCGGACACGCTCCGCAAAATGAACAGGTCAGTCGAAAACCTCCCAAAATCTTCAAATACCTTCCACGGTATTGTTCCTGGCAAAGCAATTAGCCCAGAAGGCACCATACAACTCGACGTTACGTTCGGGGACAAAAGCCACTTCAGGACAGAGTCGATTGAGTTCGAGGTCGTCGACTGGAAATCACAATACCATGCTATTCTTGGTCGCCCGACGTTTGCTCGATTCATGGCGGTGCCACACTATGCGTACCTCACGCTGAAGATGCCAGGACCAAAGGGAGTCATTACTGTCCGTGGAAACTTTCAAAGGTCCGATGCTTGCGACCGCGAGTTCAGCAAAATCTCCGAGATGTTCGGGGTGGAAGAATCACTCGCCGACTGGCGATTTCCAACGACCGCACACTCCTTCCGGAGCATAAGAAGTTGGCAGTCGACAGATCCTTCAATGCTACAAATGACACAAGGTCGCATCAGGTGCACCCGACCGATCCGTCCAAGACAGTCAACATATCTTCGAGCCTGCCTATCGCATAGGAAGGCGCGCTCGTCGAATTCCTCCGTGAGAACTGGGAAATATTTGCGTGGTGTCCAGCCGACATGCCAGGTATTCCCAGGGAATTCGCCGAGCACTCTCTCCAATTGTTTCCAGATGCAAAGCCAGTCAAGCAAACGATGCGTCGAATCTCCGGCCCAAAGCGAACCGCAGTCGAATCTGAAGTCGACCGGTTACTCGCAGCAGGATTCATTAGGGAAATCAAGAAATCACAATGGGTGGCCAACCCCGTACTCGTAGAGAAGAAGCATACAGACATCCTTCGGATGTGCGTGGACTTCACAGCGCTGAACAAGTGCTGTCCAAAGGATCACTTCCCGCTACCCCGAATCGACCAGATCGTCGACTCCACCGCCGGATGCGCACGACTCTCCTTTCTGGATGCTTACTCAGGTTATCACCAGATAAGGATGAAGCAAGAAGACGAAGAAAAAACGGCGTTCATAACCCCACTCGGGGTCTACTGCTACACAACTATGCCCTTTGGGCTCAAAAACGCGGGTGCAACATACCAGCGCATGATGCAGGACTGCCTCAAAAAGCAAATCGGACGCAACGTCCAGGTCTACGTGGATGACATTGTCATTACCACAAGGGAAGAACACACACTACTCGACGATTTGAGGGAGACGTTCGCAAACCTCAAACGCTTCCATATCAAGCTCAATCCTAAGAAGTGCACGTTCGGCGTTCCAGCCGGGCAGCTCTAGGGTACCTAGTCTCTGCCCGTGGAATCGAAGCAGACCCGGAGAAAATACAGGCCATCCTCACAATGCAAAGGCCTTCAAAGCTTCACGATGTGCAGAAACTAGCAGGACGAGTAGCAGCGCTCAGTCGATTCATCAGCAAACTGGGTGAAAAGGCTCTACCATTCTATCGACTGATGAAGAAGGCGGACAAGTTCGAGTGGACGCCAGAAGCTGAAGCAGCCTTCACAGATCTCAAGCGGATCCTCACAAGCCCTCCGATCCTCGTCGCACCTAAGGAACGGGAACCACTCTACCTGTATGTCTCGGCTACAAACAGGGTGGTGAGCACCGTACTGGTAGTCGAACGCATGGAGGAGGGGCACATCCAAAGCATACAACGTCCAGTCTACTACCTGAGCGAGGTTCTCTCCATATCAAAACAGCGGTACCCGCACTATCAAAAGCTGGCATACGCTGTATTCATGTCCTCAAGGAAGTTGACACACTACTTCACCGAGCACCCGATCACCGTGGTAAGTAACTCAGCAATCGGTGATATCCTCACAAACCCCAATGCAACGGGTCGAGTCGCAAAATGGCTCATCGAGCTGGCTCCAAGAGACATCAAGTACGAGCACCCGAAGGCTATCAAAGCACAAGTCCTACCCGACTTCACAACCGAGTGGATAGAGGCCCAATTACCTGGAGCACCAGACGTGTCCAATTCCTGGACCATGTACTTCGATGGGTCCAAGAAACACGAAGGCGCAGGCGCAGGCGTCATCCTCATATCACCAAAAGGGGACAAGCTACGTTATGTTTTGCAGATGGGATTCAAACTACCCTCCAATAACGAGGCTGAATACGAGGCTCTGATCCATGGCATGCGGATGGCAAAAGCACTTGGGTGCACTCGATTGATGATCTACGGCGACTCCAATCTCGTGGTGCAGCAAACAATGAAGGCCTGCGACGCAATCGCGGACAACATGATCGCTTATCGCGACCTGTACAACACACTGGAGGGCAGCTTCGAGGGCTGCGAGTTGAGGCACATAGGAAGGGAAAGTAACGAAGAAGCAGACATGCTAGCCAATCTTGGCTCAACTGGCGCACAAATTCCACCTGGTGTCTTCCTCGAGCGCATCGAACACAGATCTATCAAGGAGAAACGAGAGCCTCCTCCGTCGACTACGCCAGCCAAAAGCAAAGCGCCAGCACAGAGGACCCCCCAGTCGAGGTACTCCTCATTGAGCCAACTTGGACTCAACCTTTTCTGGCTTACATACTCCGCGGCGAGCTACCAGATGACATAACCGAGTCCCGACGCGTGACTCGAAGATCAAAAGCATACACCGTTATCAACGGCGAGTTATACAAGCGCAGCATATCAGGTATGTTCCAAAGATGCATCGCATTCGAAGATGGCCAAGCCATACTTCGAGATATTCATGCAGGTACCTGTGGGCATCACGCCAGCAGTCGATCACTCGTAGCCAAAGCCTTTCGCGCAGGGTTTTACTGGCCTACAGCACTCAAAGACGCGGAGGACATAGTCAAAAGGTGCGTCGGCTGCCAGAAATTCGCAACAAGGCCGCACGCACCCGCATCGGCGTTGAAGACTATACCGCTGGCCTGGCCTTTCGCCCAATGGGGGCTCGATATGGTTGGGCCACTCAAAAAATCATCGCATGGCGGGCATACTCACCTACTGGTGGCAGTCGACAAGTTCACAAAGTGGATCGAGGCGGTCCCCATCACAAATTCGACTGCTACTACGGCAGTCAACTTCATAAAGAGCATCATCTACCGCTTCGGTGTCCCAAACAGTATCATCACTGATAACGGCACAAACTTCACGGCTGAGGAGTTCAAAACCTTCTGCAAAGAGCAGGACATTACGCTCAACTACGCATCCGTGGCGCATCCACAATCCAATGGCCAAGTCGAAAAGGCCAATGGACTTGTGACGAGTGGGATCAAGAAGCGCCTCCTGGTGCCACTCAAAAGAGCTGCGGGTGCTTGGGTCGAAGAACTACCATCTGTGCTATGGAGCCTACGCACAACTCCCAACACTTCTACGCAGTTCACCCCATTCTTCATGGTCTATGGTGCAGAGGCAATTCTGCCATCAGATGTAAGGTTCAATGCGCCACGAGTTGAAGCATACAATGAAGAAGACGCGGAAGAAGCACTCGAAGACGCAGTCGACTTGCTCGATGAGGCGCGCGACACGGCCTTGGCCCGCACAGCTGTTTACCAGCAGGACTCGCAACTACCACAGCCGTCGACTGCGAACCAGGTCCTTCGTCGTTGGCGACCTGGTTCTTCGACTGAAGCAAAAGAAGGTGCACAAGCTCGCTTCCCCATGGGAGGTCCCTTCATCATCACGGAGGTCCTTGGTGGAGGCGCATATCGACTGAAGCACGCGAAGACAGGCGAACTCTCTCATAATCCTTGGAACGTTGCGCATCTGCGCCGTTTCTACGCATAAAGTGCTCACAGTCATACAATGTAATAGGCTATATGTCGGATGGCTGCAGGTTTCAGACGCGCTCTTTTCCTTACCAGGGTACCTAAGGGGACTGGAAGGTTTTTAATGAGGCGGCCTGCAGCCTAACATTCAAAAGAGGAATAAAATCAATGTTCCTTCGACTTCTTTGTGGCTACTACCCGCATAATTCATACCTTAACCGCACCCGAAACCCTCGGGGGCTGTGTTATCGATCAAATGAGCTCTCGCTCTTGCAGAAACACAATGCCTTAGCCGCACCCGAATGCTCGGGGGCTGCGTAACAAGGATCCAAACAAAGAACACAAAAACTCTGCAGCCGCACTCGAATACTCGGGGGCTGCACAGTCATTGGTTCACAACCAACACATATTTCACAAACCCCGCTCGACTGACTCGGGGGCTCGACAAAAAATCAAAGTATACAAACTATACAATATACAAAGAGTCAAAAATTACACTCGGGGGCTGCCCCCTATACAAAATTGCACTCGCAAACTATTCTAATCCTCAGGCTCGTCCTTTACGGGCAGCTCGGGACCGCAAAGCTGTTCGCGAGTGCACTCGATTAGTGTCTCCGCAGCTTGGATCGTGTCATCCAGGTCTTTTGTTCGAGAACCTCTCCGGCTGCAGGTGTCCGCAACACCAACCTTGGTTTTCGACTACGCATATACGCCATTGCAGCGTTGGCTCCAATCACAAGTCTCTGAGACAGCAACTCTCGAATGGGATTTGTTTGACGGAAGATGTTCAACAAAGCACGAATCCCTTGTGGTTGTGGCCCCGCAGGAAAAAGAGTCTCGTTCAGGCGAATAAACGCTGCCCGGCATAACTCCAGCAGTTCAGCACTTCGCCAGACGCGATCCTTCAGGGTGGCGAGTATGCGGGCATGGTACCTATCAAGCCAAAAGTGTTGACGCCCAGTCGTAGGGTCGTCAACCACGCTATCCAGACGCCCTTCCACGCGAATCTTTTCAGCCTGGAAGTTGTCGACAAAGCCTACAAACACGGGCGCACCAGTCAGATCAAAAGGACAAAGCTACGCAAAAAGCTTGTAAACAGAGCAAGACTCGAACTTACACTCGAGTTGCCTGTTCACAAGATCCATCTCCCCGAGCACATATTCCTCGCGTTGGGTGGCCAACGCGGGTCTCGCCCTCAATCGATTCAGCTCAGCCTGGGCGTCCTTCAGATCTTGCTCCATTCTCACAAATTTGGCCTTCATATACTCCATCACCTTGGCATCATTTACCACCTGACCCTGGGATCGGGTGGTGATTGGAGCCTGCGAGGAACTAGTCGCAGTAGCAGGTTCTCGTGACTGTTCAAAGAGCATAATCACAAACACAAAGTTTGTGTCAGAAGCTAAAACTCATGTCATAAGCATACAACTCTTCGAGTGAAAGACATTAGCAAAAGACTATTTGCATAAACAAGGTAGCACAAACAAAGCGCAGACTCGCGCAGTTCAGAAGGTATCATTACAAGGCATAAAAAACAAAAGGGTACAGCTACCCTAAACCTAAGATTCGATTTCCTAAGCAGACGATTGGCAGTCTCGAGTGCCCGGCGCTCCATGGTGTCATAAAAACCTCGGCCAGTCGCGCGGCGGCTCCGCTCACCCCCTTCAGAGAAATGGGCTTCCCATCTGGCTTCCGAGGGAACGCAGACAGTGCTGCCTCGTAGTCGCAATCTATCCCATGTCCCATAAGAAGCTTGATGGTGGACTCGGATCCGCGTACCGTGTTGGCGCGAGCGAAACCCGCCATGGTGGACGTCCCGGGGCCAAACACGTCGGCGAAGTCGTCCGCCGTCGACGGCACTACGCCAGTCGGGAACACCACCTTGGTATACAGCGCCAAGTGTGCTCGTCGATTTGGCGAGTGCTCTTTCGCCTGGTTGCATAGGCGCCTAAGCCGCCCACAGCCTGTTCCAGCGAAAGATCGTCACTCGCCACGTCCGCAGAGGCCGGTGCGCCAACAGCTTCTGCACAATTCAAAAAGGCAAAAGTCATTTCATGACACTCGACAGTTATATCATCATATCAAAAGGAGAAAAGATTACTCACCTCCCATGGCCTGCGCGAGTGCCGCGAGCTGGTCAGCATATCCTCGCTCGCGTGCAGCGGCTGAGTTGGTGGCGGCAGCCAGCTCTTTCTTCGACTCTTCGCGCTGCGCGGCGAGTGCATCTTCCAGCTCCTTCTTCTCGCCTGGCCCAGCAAAATCACGTGCATTCAATACTCGACAAAATCAAGCATTGCAAAAAGAAATTAGCAAAACAAAAGCAAAAGGAGAACTCACGACTGAGCCGCTCTAGCTCGGCGCGCATGGTATCCCTCTCCTGCTCCACCTGGACATAAGCCTTGGCAGAATCTGCCAAGGTGTGGTAGAAGGGCTGCAAGCACACGAATTCAGCAAAAATTCAAACTCTCACAGACCTACAACTAAACGGGTCAAGCAAAAAGCTACTTACGTGGTTCATCCACGGCTCAGGAGCCGCGACTGATGTCCCGACATCTGGAGTTGCCGCCTTGGCTGTCTCAACGACAGCGTCAGTGGCCATTGGCTGGGCAGCCTCGTTTCCAGTCGGTGCATAATTCGAGTGCTCCAGGGTTGGAACATTCTCGACTGGAGGAGTCCCAGGCTGATTGTTTTCAGCGCTGTGGGCAACACAACAAAACAAAAAGGGTCAGCACAAATATGTGACAGCACAAAATTTCATATCATACTCAAAAAACACATACCTGTGTCCTCATCTCCTCATCTTCGGAGTCGCCAAAAATTGGTCCCCAAAGGCTGGGGTACCACTCGACTGAAGAGGAAGAGTTGAGCTTGTTGAGCACGCACGCAAAGGAGCGGCTTGGAAAACAGGTGGTGAGCCTGATTCCTCGTCATCCTCCAAGCCCTGCCCCTCGCGGGTGAACTCAGCAGAAGGCGCCTTCTTGGCCAGTCGACGCCGCTTCGGTGGCGCGGTATCGACTTCTTGGTCAGCGGTGGCCTTGTCTTCAGATTGGACCTCTTCTGCTGCTTCCTCCTCGACCTCCTCCACATGTGAAGTGGTGGCAGAAGGGATGGGCGACTGATCCCCTTTCGGGTCCACCACCTGTACCTGGTTTCTTCAGTCTCGCCATTTTCAGGCAGAGGAGGAAGGGAGGCAGCAGTCGAGTGACCCTGCATAGCATACATCACAAATTGCAAAGTCAGAATCAAAAATCGCATATCGCAGAACATACGAGTGGCAAACTCTTCATTGCAAGCAGGCTATAACACATACATACCTCAAGCAAAGGGTTTCCAACCCATATGGTCAACAGGGCAGTCGACGTTGCAAGTGTCGCTGTCGTCAGTTGGTGATGTGCCGCACATGCGTCAGCAGCTCATTCCTTGACAGCTCCTCTGGGCTCATCGAGTGGAGTCACCCGCGCCCTCATACTCCCACATGGGGTGCGCTCGGGCACGGAGTGGCCACACCCGCCTCTTCACAAAGGTGGCGATCAAATGGATGCCTGTGACCTTGTCCAGCATGCCTCCGATCCGAGCCAGCAAAGGGCTTGCCTCCTCCATTTCTTCGGCTGAGAGTTGGTGATCCCACGCCTTGGTCCTGGTGAAAGCAGCAGTCGAGAAAGGGGCGGCTGCATCCTGCTCGACAGTCGCATAAAACCACCCCTTCCTCCAGCCTTGGCGGAGTCGACGGTCTTCAGGCGGAAGTAGCGGGTGTCGCTGCGCACCTGGATTCCACAGCCGCCAACGGGGTAGGTGCGACCACCTCCTCTGTTCGGCCGTACCATGAAGATGGCTTTCCACAGCGCCCAGCTGGGTGCGACGCCGAGGAAGCACTCGCACAGCGTGATGAAACACGCGATATGCATAATGCCATTTGGGGTGAGATCATGGATCTGCACCCCGTAGGCAAAAAGAAGACCACGAACGAAGTCGTGGAGGGGAAGCGAAAAGCCCCTAGGCAAAAACTCCGCAAAACAAACACGCTCGTTGGCGCGTGGTTCGGGGAGTACCTCCTTGGGCGACGGCGCGCGGACGGCGAGCTGCTCCGCGGGTGGCAGATACCCCTGCTCGCGGAACTTGACCAAATGGGCGTCCTTGATGGTGGACTTCGCCCAGTCCCCGCTGCCCTTCTTCAGCGCGGCGGACGCAGATGTACCCGCCACGGTCTTCTTGCCCTTGGCCGCATCGGTCGCGGCAGCGGCGGCGGCACCACGCTTGGAGCCTCCACCTTTCGCCATTGCAACGATGGATGAGGGTGGAGAAGAGAGCTTGGGCGCAGAGCAATGGAGGTGGGCGCGAGGAGGAAGATGAGACGAGGGGCGGCGCAAAGAGGCAAATGGCAAGTAAAAAATTCTGCCAGCGCTGTCTCCCCTATTTACCACAGATCGCAAAACGATCGCAACCGTCAAAACAAAGGCATACGCTCCGCGCGAAATCTAGCCATACACGTGGCGGCCGCGGAGGGCAACCGTCGCCGGCCACTCCGCCCACTACGCACGGAAACTAGGAAACCATCATCACGCCCCGTGAAAACCGCGCCAGAGCGGTCAAATCAAGTCCAAACGGCGCTATCCTGGTCAGCTCTGCAAAAATGGGCCCACACAGAAGTGTCACGTCCCATCAGTCTTACCAGCACGCCACCGCTTGTCAGAGATAGCAGTCGCAAAATGCGTCATTGCTGACGTTATTCATATTGCACAACTGGCACAAAAGTCACTCGATGATTCATTCGTGATGTCACACCATAAACTCGATGGTTTTCCAGCAAAGGTCATAGATGCCAGTCGAAACTTTCGACTGCAACATCATACTCCCATCGGGAGCGTATCAAAAATTTCTTTGACTAAATGTGCAGGGTAAAAGATTTTGAGATTATCCTCCATTGCAAGCAATAAAGCACAATCTCGGGGGCTACTCCCATCGGGAGCGCTGTCGCGCACCCGATAGAATAATGGCAAAGTATCAGTCGACAAATCATTCGACTCAGTTCATAAGCAAAATCATACTCGAAATATTCCCGAGTTGATCCGACGATCCTTGGATGCTGCATGCATAGTGCAAAGGTAAGACCCGCCGATCAGTCGAGCTGGGCTAAGGACCGCTCCAGCAGCGTTATCCTTAATGTTCCGTGTCAGCAGACATGATGAATAATCCCCGACGGACGCGTTGGGTAGATTCAAAATTATGCTGCAGTTCGATTCCGTAAGACCTCAACGGCCGTTTCGAGTCTGTCCAGTTTGTTCCAGATTCGAGTCCGGGGACTCGAGTTTGATTGAAAGCTAGTATGGTTTTGCCACAAATGGTAGTTAACTGGCCCCGATCCGTCGTGTGTGCCGGGCCTGCTAAGCTAATATCCCTTGACTATCATAAGCAAAAACTCATAGTCGATGAAACACTCGACATAGCCAACATGTGCTATTTCATAAGAATTCTAAATACAGATGCAAAAAATGTAACGTGCATGATGTATGAGTCCATGCCCGACTCTTCGAATCAGACAAGTACTCGGGGGCTACTGACATGGGTATGCCTATCGGGTACCCTACCATGAGGGTACCTGGTGCACGTATCGACTAGGCCCAACTATCAGAGCCTACATGAAGCCCATGAAGGGAGGCCCACGAAGATGGAGTATCCTCCAAGTTTGGCGAAACAATAGTCGGTTTAGAGTTTCCTTACTTGTAAATCGAGTCGGTTACGAACACCCGAGACCCAGCCTATTATTTAAGGACTGGGAGGGCCATCGAACCAGACCACGTACTTTCAGAGCCACCAAAACCCTAGCGAGATCGACATCTCGCCGGGACCCTTGTAACCATCATATTCACAAAGCAATAACAGACAGGCAGGACGTAGGGGTGTTACCTCCACACGAGGGCCCTGAACCTGGGTAAAATCTTTGCCCTGCTTGTCAGCCGACGATACTTCCAGCTCTACCACGTTCTCTCCCCCATATTCATAACCTAGGGACCTCGACTATGGGTCTTGATGAGTCTACCCCTCGTCATAGCTCATGGGTAACTCTCGGTGTGGAGTCGTTGTGCGGTGGAGCTTCTTCCGGTGGGGGTGGAGACAAGGGGATGAAGCGAAGCAGTGTGTCGATCCGTGCATCGCGAAGGCGGCGGGGATGGTTCCAGTTGCAATTTGGAGAGAACCACACGGTAGCCATGTATGTCATGGCCGAAGTGGCGGACCCTCCAGACGACAATCTAGCGTTTATTCAACCTCCATGGTGGAGGCCCCTTTCAGAGCTTCTCGTCGGAGTCCAGCGCCTTCTCGGCGCCAAGTGGTGCATCCCTGGTGGTGTCAAGGTGACGGGCGATGGAGGCTCATTCTCGGTGGAGAGGACCAAGGGCTTGATTTCTTTTCATGTATAGGTCCAGGGTCATTTGTGCAATTGTTTGGGACGGGACTGTAACTTTACTTTTCTTTTAGGGTCATGTTTTGTAAAAATGTACCCACGGACGACGACGTTATGAATGTAGCCCTTCGGGATCCCTCTCGCTGTTCAAAAAAATGCTTGATATAAATAGAGAGTCCAAGGCTTTGTAATAAGGCATTTTCTATAAGCACGATGATCAACTTCAAGATTTAGGACAACACAAAAGTGTTATATTGCTGTTTTAAGGCGAAGTGGACTTGTGAAACCTTCGTGGTTACTACTACTATAAGGAAGACATTAATTGATCCCAAAAAAAGCAAGGCATTAATTGCTTGGTACGTCCATCTTGTTTTAAAACCTTCGAGCAAAATGTGATTAAATTAATCCTACGTTGTGGTGGGGGGGGGGGGGGGGGGGAATGCTTTGATTTGCATATCCTTGTCACTACTCAATGATAAGAGTTTTATTGTGATAAGAATTGTTGCTAAATATCTTAAGCGCTAGCTAGCTAGCTAGTGTACATATCTAGCTTGTCTTGATATCTAGGATCGACGGCTTGTGGACAAAGTCAAATTTAGTGGGGGCTCTTGCTAACTCACGCATACCATTTTTTTTGGAGAACTGCATATGTATTCAACAAGAAACGAGTACAGAGACTCGAGCAATACAGCACACAAACGCAGGAAGCAAAGCTACAGAGGAAACAACACCGCTGTCGACGCCGGAGACGAAGAAGCCGCACCACCTTCTTACCTTCACCCGAGAGCACCTCCACACATGGACATGGCCGCAGAAGCCGTCCGCCACCCGGTGACGGAACCTTGCTCGATAAACGAACATGGCCGGCGCCCTCCACCGCCTGCAGCACCACCATCCAGCAGCCACCAAGCTCGACGAAGCCAGCAGCGTCTCCTCGCAAACGCCGCTTCTATCTCCTACACACCACCACCCCAGCTCCACACCGCCGCTGGAGAACACGCCGGCGTGACGACGAACGAGCTGGGGGACCGGAGTCCCAGGGCCCCAGGTCAACGGCGCCGATCCGTCGACCCGAAGCAGGGGCCTGGACCGCTCGAGGCATCCGGAGATCCGCGAGCGCCAGGACGACGGCGGGCGCCCCGCTGCACCCGCAGCGGAGAGGGGAAGCACCGCGCCCAAAAACCACCGCCGACCGCGCCACCACCTCCACAGCGCCGCCGGCAGGACCACCCTCAACCCAACACTATGTACATGGCGAGATCCGGGGATTCCCAGCCTCCCGCTGCCGGAGCAGCCGCCGGAGACGGAGGGATCCCACGGATCGCCGCCGCGCGAGAGAGGATTGACGAGGACGAGCTCAAAAATCGCCCTTGTGCACTGTAGCGCAAGGGGATAAGGTCGCGGTGGAAGTGTTCTCAGAAAGTTTCACGCATACCATTTGTATAGACACGTACCATTAACTTGCATTTGTAAGGCACCGAGGTTAGTTTTTTAAGGCCAGACTTACACATGTAGCTTAGTTGGATTACTGCATATCATTCAACTCCCAATCGAAGCCCGTACCTTGTATGTTAGCTTAACCATTTCACAACAACAACAAAAAACGTCCCTGTATGATGTGAAGGGATGATTAAAAGAAGGCACGAGTCAACGAACAAGCTAGCTAGAATTCGACTTATTCCAACAATGCCCGTTGGATGTTATCCACAAGAGAAGCTAGGCATTTTAATTCCAAACAGCTTAATTATTGGCAAGATCTATTTTTCTCTGGGTGTGCTTGTTTGCAAGATGTAATTTTCAAGTTTCAGTTTTAAGTACGTGTGAATTAACACGTTATGATTATACTACATTCCAATACACGTACACGATGGATCTTTGTACACGTACACCGTTTGTAGACACACGATGGATCTTTGTACACGTACACCGTGTGAATTTCCAGCAGCGGGAACCAGTTGTTTGTACACGTACACCGTTTCGACGTACGATGGGAGACGAAAAGGTCAAAGGATTCGATGGATCGATGGTCTTGGTCGCTGCTGCACGCACACGATGGATGGACGCGGGAGACGAGATCTTGTCGAGACTAGAAAATGGTGGCGGTGGTTGGTAACGGCGGCATGTAAGCTCCAAACTTTTTCCCAAAAAAAAAAAGTAATTTGTAGTAAAAGGTAAAAGGTGTGGACAGGAAGGCACTTTTTACCAGCGTTGGACTGGTCGAAACGTGAGCACGCACGCACTTTTTACCAGTTCCCACGAGCAGGATCTGCTACCGTCGCAGAGCAGAGGTCGGCGAATCTGTAGCAGCTGAGTCATCGTCCTACGCGGGAGGAGGAGCGGCGTCTGATGAGAAGAGTTGGTGCCTTGATCGAACGTGCAGCCACGGGCTTGGCCTTGGCCTTGGCAGAGGCGAACGGAGGTTGGCAGTGGCGCGGTACCGAAACAAAAGTGGAGACGCGCTCAAGCGCTCGATCGATCGGCACCCGAATGTCAAAGGTAGGCAGCAGGACGCGGCGTGCGGGAGGCACAGCCGACGACTCCCTCCCTTTATCAGGTTCCGGTGGTGCTTGTCCTCATCGATCCAGCTCGCAAGCTAGCTTCCAGTACATCCAGTTCCAGTTCGTTCATGGAATTTTAGGCAGCGTCGACCGGCCGAGGCAGTCAAAGTGCTTTGGCTACTCGCCACCTGCAACCTGTGACATGTGCTACTGTTACCTACTGCCACGTGCTCTGCCAGCCAGTTCATTTCTCTGACTGCTCGGTCTACGATGATCCCATCACAAGACTACATGGAAACTTCATCCTGCTACTACTCTCCTACCTAGTTTTTCCTAGTACCGCCAAGGAAAACTTGAATACGTACAGCAATACGACCTATTCACGTCTACTAGCATAAAGCCACAGCTTTCCAACCACCACTTCTCACACAATTCGCACTAGTCAAGTAGTTTCAGCCCACGAGAGACAATCTTCCAATTCCAAGATTCTAAAGGGTGAACGAGGACCCAACATGAATGCAACAAGACTTGCTCCACTTTCTTCTACTCGTGCTTACGAAGCTGGAATTCTCCGGCACAACCGTGGTTGTATGCTGTGAGCAGTTTACTTCAGCATCGATTTAAAGTCCGGCAAATGTCAAAGCCGGTAACAGTGACACAGGATGTGGTATGTGGGAGGTGAATGAGGCCCCTTCCTCCTTCCATGTAAGCGACTAGTTCGTTCGTGCAGCATAGCATCAGTAGGCGGCCATGGTGGCTGACGGACTCTCTGCTTGAGTTCGTCCGTGGCACGGGGAAAGGCTCCTGACTTTCCACTCTCAGAGGTTACTTTCTCAGGTTCTGGCAGTGCTTGTCCTCATCAAGCTTCCTTCCGGTTCAGTCAATACGTCATGGAAAATCGCAATGGATTTTCAGCAAACGACCGACGTAGTCAAACAAGAGCTTGCCACCTGCACAGTGAACATAAATACTCAGTGTTAGAGGTCCGAACCACTGCCAGTCGATTCCTCTGACCAGTTATTTAGATCACACAGCATCAAATTGCCCTGCTATTTACTTATGTGTACCTGTCAGTTATCTTGTGTTATTATGTAATCAATCAGTAAAGCTAAACATAGGCAACCAGAACATAATGTATGCACAGTCAGTTGCTAACAGACAGACATTAGAAAAAGACACTTGTTTTGTTTGACCGTGTTCACCATCAACCATCAGATGACGAAAAGTGATGCGTAGGACCTATTCGTTTCCAGCATGAACTGAGCAGCCATTCAACTACTACTCAGAATTCATAATGGTCATGGAAAAGTACAGGTAGCCTCAGATGCCTAACGAGACTTTGAAAGGGATGGAGACCGAAACGAATATACAACAAAGTCAGACACGCCTGACTTGGTCCAAAGGGATGACAATTTAAAAGACTCGCAGGAATGAGATCAGCAACTAATGGTAAGCTTTACTCAAACGGCGACCTTACATTTTGTAACTATTTCCTAAACTGTCAAACTGAACCCGTCAAACCGCAGAAACTGACCCTGGAACTAGAGTGGGAAGATGAAAGAATGGAACAGCGTGGCCGCGTCTCACCATATTGATAGAATTGATCAACCAGTTACTCAACAGTGACATAGTATCAAAAAATAAAAAGCATACCTTGAGCGGCTAATGAAAGTCAATATGTTCTTCTGGAGAAGGCTCATAGATGGTGAAACTATTCCATCTTCTAACGCTCGTCAACTTCCTCTGTTTCAAAAATTGCATGCGGATAAGACGTGAACCGTACTGAAGAATTCAATATGGGCTGCCTCTTGGTGAAGAAAGCTTTTGGCGAAGATGATATCACGGTAGTATCTAACTCCGGCCTACAGAATGCTGAATAAATTTCCGATGATTTAAAGAATGGAAACAGTGACAAGCATCTGCTTTCGACATCCCAATCAAGATTATCCCACCATGTTTCCTCCCCTCGGATCCTCTTCAGTTTACCCATTTTCCCAAAAGGCAGTTTCTTCATCTTCGGGCAAGCAAACACATCAATGTATTCCAAACAAGGAAAATCCAACTTAGAACTACACAATCTTTCCAAGTTTTGCAACGAATTTAATTGCAAAATTCTCAATTGTCGAAAGCCCTTCATCGGTATTTCATATCGCACTTCCGGTTTAATGGGATTTTGTATGTCAACTAGCTGCTTCATGTTATCACAGCAAGACACGATCAAATGCTCCAAATATGGTAGATTCAAAATGCAGGATAGGTCTACCATGTGATTAGTTCTCCCCACAGTAAGGACGCGAAGGTTCTGAAGATTGTCCATACTAATCTTCTCAAGACAAGGAAGATCCCAAAAGGTTAGAAACTCTAGCCTCGGAATACGTTCTCCATAACACTGTGGCTTGTTAGTAATTTTGAAGTCCTTTAAATCAGAACAGCCCATTACATTCAGAACAAACATACTTTCTGGTAAAGCGAGAGTAAGAGATCTCTCTCCATTTAATTCATATAAACCAAGACATCTCAAGTGGATTCCAGGTATGTCAAAAAGCCTCTGCAAGGTACTAACTTTCTTTGTTGTTATTCCTAGAGTTTTTAGTTCTCGAGTTAAGCAAGATAACTCTTCGACTCTGAACTCATCACAATCCATATGGTTTCCTGAATCAACATCTGCTTCGTGGCCAGCATACCTGCTACCATATAGGTTTAACACTTTTAGCATTGTCAAATTTGTAAGAACACCATAAGGTATCTTCTCCAAGAAATCCATATAGCTCAAGTCCAAGAACCTCAATTTTCTTAGTTTCCCAATAGCTATAGGCAATAGTTTAATGTGTGTTTGCTTTAGTTTGAGATACTGGAGGTCAACCAGTGTGCCAATTTCTTCTGGGAGTTCCTTGATGGGAACCCAAGACAAATCCAAGTAGGTCACAGATAATATGCTCTTTACAAAAGAAGGTGGTATCGCCTTCAGCTGAAAGTTTTGCTGTAGTGACAGAAACTGCAGGTCCGGACAGTTCATGTTCTGAGGAAGTTGAGTGATATAATTGCACATGAGAGATATCTTTCTGGCTGACCTAAATGATTTGATGTCCCTGTTAGAAATGTTATGAAGTCCTACCCCTGCTTGAACAATGCTTTTCATGTGCCCTTCAGTGCAATCAGAAGATATCCAGAGTGACATGTCCCGGATGTTGTCATGCACTCTCACCTCACAATCTTCCAGGTAACCGGTCTCCAATAAGCATGCATTCTTCAAGTATTCAATAATGGAGTAACCCTTGTCATATGCTTCCTCCATAGTATCATAGTCTATCAAACCCATCCCCATCCAACAGTCTATGAGTTCAACTTTCCAAATGGAGTAATCTTCAGGCCACAAAGAACAGCATAAGAAGCATTCTTTGATCTGTTCATTCTGCAGATAATCGTAACTTATCTTTAGCCTAGTGTATATGCTGCTAACATTCCCCATATTTGGGACCTCATGAATGCGAGACTTCTTCAGAAATGACAAAGCAAGTGCCCATTCATGACAACTCTTTTTTGTAGACATTGCACGGCCAATAGTTACAAGAGCAAGGGGCAAGCCGCCACATTCTTCTGTGACTTCATGTGCTAACTTTTCAATCCTAGGATCTGAATTAACTACTTCTTCTGTTGCTTTTTCTTTGAACAAGTTCCAAGCTTTCTCCGGATCCAAGCATTCCAGAAAGACCACGTCGTGAGCTTCCATATGTCCACAAACACTCTCATAACGTGTTGCCAGAACTACCTTCTGTTTATTCAGGCCACTAGGATATGGGATACCAGCTTCTGCTAGATCCAAATAATTCCATAAATCATCTAGCAGGAGTAAGAATTTCTTTCGCCTTAAGAAACTTAGCATGATTGAAGCCCGTGTTTCAATGCTAGAACCTGGTTTCAGGAAGAGACCAATCTTTTCAGCGATGTCTGCTTGAAGCTGCCCTATTTCACACGCCTTAGACACCACAGTGTATATAACAAAGTCATATCCATAGTCTTCTTCAATTACATCTAAGAAGTGATTGTTAATTTTCCTGAGCAAAGTGGTCTTTCCAACTCCCCCCATTCCCCATATCCCAACAATTCCAACGCTGTCATCTTTGAGGTACTGGAGAATGTTGAAAAACCTCTAGATCATCTAGCTCAAAATTTGAACCACAACCGAGATGGTTTTAAGGAAAACTTATCTTGATGCTTGAGGTGGAGTCCAGGGCTTCGAGGGATGAAGCCCTTGCTCTTCTTCACCTTCACTGTAGCTGCTGGAGCTTCAGGAAGGTGCAGGAGGGATCCTTCCCGTGGCTGGCTGTGCTTGCTGGATTGGGCAGCATAGAGGGGCTAGAAGAGAGTTCTGGTGGCCTCATCTTCCTTCCTTAACCAGTCCCTAAAAGCATCCCTCTATATATATGTATGCACAGTGCCACAGGGGGACCCACCTGTAAGTTGGAGATATTTCCCCCAATCAGGGAACTGTAGCACGGCACTGTAGCAGCCGTAATTGTTGACCTAGGTTTAGCCTAGATCAAAAATATCCAACAGAGAACTCTTCTTAAGTTACAGTCTGTTCCTTGTGCTGAATGTATGGTGGGCATTTCTTGCACGAAACATGGTGGAATCTGAATCGACACTTGTTTAAATGATCCCTTTTCATGCAACACCTCAGCTTCTTTGAGTTTCTTGGCAGCCTGCATACCAGTTTCATAATCGGACCAATAACTGAAAGACTGTGCCCTTCTCTTCCTCTGCCCATGTTTCATCTCATTCACCTCAATTCTGATTTCTTCCACTCTTTCTAGCCATTCTACAACTTCAGGGTTACATGTTTCTTGCTTCCTTTCGGAGTTCAGAAGACGAATTTGGATTTCCTGTTTCCTGGCTTCTAGATTCCTTATAGTGCTGTCCAGCTTCCCAATATTTCCTTCCTTTTCTATTAAATATCTCATACGTGTAATCAAAGGATTCCATAAGTGGGATGCCACAGTACTAGTTACGAAATCAATGAGCGTAAAAACAGCCATGCATAAGAGCGAATGCAGGCAGTGAAGAAGGTGATGGTTTCACTAGCTGTTAACCCTGCAACTGGCACCAATATCAAAACTTTGAACTACACAGCCCGTCAAAACGTCGACCTGCATATTGTGAGAAGCATGAGATACACTGATCATATACATTCGGTACAAAACATGAACATATCAATCAGCCAAAACCTTGCAGTATACGACAGAGACTTTCTTCCCCCAAAAAAGTGCTTCCTCCATCCCAAAATATAAGACGTACGTTTTGGTAGGCTGGCCTACCAAAAAAGTCTTATATTTAGGGACAGAGAAAGTAGAGATTAGATGAACAGAGAGGTAAATCACATGACACTTTGTGCTATTCAGTTTTTTCTGCCTTTTCTAGTGAAATATGAAGTCCTATTAATCAAGGGACTACTAAATGTCATGTAGAAGTTAACTACTTAACTTTGAAGATAAAAGTTAACCATAAGATCTGTTCCGGTTTAATTGAGTAGATAGAAGATTATTCCAGCTTGTCATATGAAGGTAATACGACTGGATGTACATCCTCCTAGTGTGTACATCCTCCTAGTGTGTATCCTTATTCCAGTTATATTAAGCATATACAAGGCCCCTATTTTCCAGTTAAAAATGACTAGATCAAGCACACACGGCAAGAAAGAAGTAAAAGGGTGTGGAAGTAGGCCAGTGAGTGTGCGAGGGGATCCATCCCGGGCACGTACCTTGTGAGGATCCTCGAAGCGTAGCCCACCGCAGCCTCGGATCATTGGTTGAGCAAGAGAGAGAGGCCAGTGAGGGAGCGGGAGGTGGAAAATAAGAAGCAGAAGCCGTGTGGAGCCGTAGCTCACTGGAAATTTCGGAGGCGACCGGCGGAGGGAGAATCTTGAGGCGAAATTCCCCGCGCGGACTTTGGAGGGCTCGGCCATGGCCATTGCTTGCATGGGCTGACTCGCCTCGTCGGTGGACTGTGCTGCACCGCAACCACGACTTGCGGCAGACTGGAGCGCAGGAGGGACAGCGACGGCCCGGCGACCTACCGGCCGCCGATCTGGACCGGCGCCGCGCCTGCAACGGAGGCCGCTGGTTCAGTGTCCGCTCCTGTTTTTTTTTTTTTGAGTGATTACTGCCTTTTTTTTTCGGTGATGAGTTTTCTGCTTGTTAAGCACGGGCTGTCATCTTCGTCACTTGGGCTTCAAGCCTGCCATGGCCCAACGACCTCTGTTTGGTCATAGCCCGTGTATTTTAGGTGGGCTTGTAAGTCTTGTCCCAAATCATTTTTCTTTCTCATAAGCGGCTTAATGGGCAAAACCTATTCATCGACCAGGTCGATGATATAGGCACGGTCGTACACCCCCCGCGTGTATGGGCCTGGCCCAGTTCGTAGCCCTCTCTCTGGTCAAGCGCCCCCGCGAGGCCTCCCCGCCGTTCCCCATTCGCGGCGTGGTCGCCAGCTCCTTCTGTCGAAGTCGGCAGGCCGCTCCTCCCCTTCCTCCCCGCCGCTCCCCATTCTCGTGGTCACCAGCTCCCTCTCTCCACGTCGTCAGGCCGCACATCCCCGTCGCCCCCGCCGCCGGCGCGAGGGCTCGCAAGGCCCAGCTCTTCTCCGCCACCCGTCGTCGATTCCGGTCGCCCAAGTGCCCGAGGAGGCGCTCGAGCTCGGCATGCTCGCGGGCGACCCAGCGGAGGCGCGGGACTGGTCTCCACTGGATCGGCGGCCGCGGCCATCGGCCATCGCGCGTGACAGGGCCCACAGCTATGGCCTCCTCCTCCCGCGGGACACGCAGGTTCTTCTCGTCTGCTTGACTTCCGTTTTAGCCGTGGCGGGAGGCCAGATACTGGTGGAGGTTGTCTCCTGAACTTCCGTTTTGTGAAACAGCAATCCGTTGATTCCTACTCACATTCGTGCATTACCAATATACTGCTACTGTCCCTGAAACAAACAGTAAGCACCTGTCTGGTCAGATGATAGAAATGCTTGTTAAATCTGTCATGCAGTGTTATAGGATAAGGATAGGCATTAGTGCGCTTGCTGCTAAGGCTAATTTCTGTTTCATGGATGTTTTTTGTTTGATGTTCTGCACTTAAATGAAAGCATGCTGGCACCTGGCTGCCACTACAGTATGTCATTGCTGCAACTTCCTCTTTTTATTCCTTTCTTCTGGATAATCTGTGTCCCACTCTAATATTTTGACTTGTGTACGCTTGTCTTATCGTACAATGGTTATGCACCTTGATACATAGTGATATTCAAAGTTGACAGTCTTGTGTTGTCTGATTATTTCTGAACTTGAGTACAACATTTTGTTTCAAGCTGTAGGCACATGTTTGTTGGGCTTCCCGATTAAATTGTTGGTTTCCTGTCCTGGGCACAACTGCGAAACTCTCAAGAGCTAAATATTTTTTTAATCACGTGTTAGGACTTAGGATATGAAAATAGCATTACGATGAATTTGGTAGCTGTATTATCCATGATTTTGAGATGATTTCAACTCAACAATCTGGCAGAAACTTTAGAAATCGTCCAGAAAGATATGTTTTCTTGTGTATGGAGACTTTCTCAAACTACTCAAATCCTGCAATTCTTAGATATCATTTTCGGAGCTTCTTGCTTCATGCAGTCAGTTGATGCCCTCTCTTCTTGAACTGTAGGCTTTTCATTTCCTCCTCCTGGCGACGGACGCGCGCCGGAGGAAGCGGCCATTCCTTGCTCTCGTGCTCATCCTGTGGTCGCCGGCGCTGCTTGCCGTGGACCATGTTCACTTCCAGTACAACGGGTTTCTTATGGGCCTGCTGTTGCTTTCTCTGCATTTTCTTGAGCAGGGGAAGGATCTTGCGGGGGGAGTTGTGTTTGCAGCATTGCTGTGCTCGAAACACTGGCGGAGGCAGGGGGGACCAGCAGGGGCCTTGGCCCCCCTGAGATTTCATATTTCTGTCTAAGTCCCTGCTAATTTATGCTAACGGCTGTATATTTTTCCTCTCTGGCCCCCTTGTAGTTCTAATTTTCGCTCTGCCCCCCTGATAAAAAAATGATGGCTCCGCCCCTGGCTCGAAACACCTCTTTCTCGTGGCTGCGCCGGTGTATTTCGTCTACTTGTTCAGGCATTATTGCTGTGGCCGGGGTGTTGTGAGAGGCTTATGGAGGCTGGTACTCATGGGTGCTGGAGTTGTTGCTGTATTTGCCATGGCATTTGCGCCCTTCGTGTACTATGGGCAGGTGAGCTGGTTCATTAATTCATTTTTGGAATCGGATGTCGCATGACGATTACCGCTGTTTAGATATTAGTTAGGCTTATGTAATAACCAGTTTCTAACATAAGTTGGAAAAAGCTTAGTAGGAGCCGAGAACACTGAGATACCGAGAATCAAACCGTTCTAGACTGAATTTTAGTCATCTAACATAGAATCCAGTAGGAATCTTCAATGTTTATGATCAATTAGTTCTTTTGTTCGTGCTAGTTTGTAACAAAAGAAATGTATATGAAACAGAAGCTGCTTTTTTTCGTGCTAGTTTGTAAGAAAAAGAAATGTATACATGAAACAGAAACTGATTTGGCGTGTGCCATTCTAGTAACTTCTGTTTCAGTTCTGGTAATTGCTATGGTGTATAACTGAAGATGCTCCCATCTTGGTCCACCCACGTTCAAGACTACGCTTTTACTAGATTTTGGTGGCATCCCTGCTGTATTTTTTAACACATTGTCTATCCATTCGCAGATAAATATAGTTTACAGTTTGTGCATATGTGCATGTTCAAGACTGCACTCTTAAGCACCATAAGTTTTAATAGGTATTTTTAAGACTGCACTCTTAAAGAGTGAACAAAAATATAAAAAATGTTAAGATTTAAAAAATGTTCATATTTAAAAAATGTTTAGATTTGAAAATTGTTCATCTCTAAAATTTGTTCACTTTTTAAAATCGTTCAAAAATAGTTCCCTTTCAAATACTTATTTTTTGTTCACTTTTTGAAAATCGTTCAAAAATAATTTCCGTTCACAGACTTTTTCTGTTCGCCTTTTAAAATCGTTCAAAAATAATTTCCATTCAAATACCTATTTTGTTCACTTTTTTTGAAAATCGTTCAAAAATAATTTTCGTTCACAGACTTTTTTCTGTTCGCCTTTTAAAATCGTTCAAAAATAGTTTCCGTTCAAATACCTATTTTTTGTTCACTTTTTGAAAATCGTTCAAAAACAATTTCCGTTCACAGACTTTTTTCTGTTCGCCTTTTAAAATCGTTCAAAAATAATTTTCGTTCAAATACCTATTTTGTTCACTTTTTTGAAAATCGTTTAAAAATAATTCCCGTTCACAAACTTTTTCTGTTGCCTTTTAAAATCGTTCAAAAATAGGTTCCGTTCAAATACCTATTTTTGTTCACTTTTTTGAAAATCGTTCAAAAATAATTTCCGTTCGCAGATTTTTTTCTGTTTGCCTTTTAAAATCGTTCAAAAATAGTTTCCGTTCAAATACCTATTTTGTTCACTTTTTTAAAATCGTTCAAAAATAATTTCCGTTCAAATACCTATTTTGTTCACTTTTTTGAAAATCGTTTAAAAATAATTTCCGTTCACAGACTTTTTTCTGTTCGCCTTTTAAAATAGTTCAAAAATAGTTTCCGTTCAAATACCTATTTTTTGTTCACTTTTTTAAAATCGTTCAAAAATAATTTCCGTTCACAGACTTTTTTCTGTTCGCCTTTTAAAATCGTTCAAAATAATTTCCGTTCAAATACCTATTTTGTTACTTTTTTGAAAATCGTTCAAAATAATTCCCGTTCACAAACTTTTTCTGTTGCCTTTTAAAATCGTTCAAAAATAGTTTCCGTTCAAATACCTATTTTTGTTCACTTTTTTGAAAATCGTTCAAAAATAATTTCCGTTCACAGACTTTTTCTGTTCGCTTTTTAAAATCGTTCAAAAATAGTTTCCGTTCAAATACCTATTTTTTTGTTCACTTTTTGAAAATCGTTCAAAAATAATTTCCGTTCACAGACTTTTTCTGTTCGCCTTTTAAAATCGTTCAAAAATAATTTCCGTTCAAATACCTTTTTTTTCACCTTTTTGAAAATCGTTCAAAAATAATTTCCGTTCACAGACTTTTTCTGTCCGCCTTTTAAAATCGTTCAAAAATAATTTCCGTTCAGATACCTTTTTTTCACTTTTTTGAAAATCGTTCAAAAATAATTTCCGTTCACAGACTTTTTCTGTTCGCCTTTTAAAATTGTTCAAAAATAGTTTCCGTTCAAATACCTTTTTTTGTTCACTTTTTTGAAAATCGTTCAAAAATAATTTCCGTTTACAGACTTTTTCTGTTCGCCTTTTAAAATCGTTCAAAAATAGTTTCCGTTCAAATACCTTTTTTTCACTTTTTGAAAATCGTTCAAAAATAGTTTCCAAATGTGCTAGTACCCTACACATGATTTCTGATGCTTCTTTTTTGTTACATTTTTCATCACGTAGAGAAGATGTTTTGTTCAAATCTGCATGTATCTACACATGAAGACGTGTATAGTGAGGAGTATAAACACGTTTAAACATACGGTACAAGATTATCTCGTATATGACCGTCGAAACAAAAAAGTTACTACTTGAAAGTTGTGTGAAACATTGATATTAACATACTCGTAAAAGGATATTTCAAACGATCGACCGAGTGCGACGAATTTGATAAAAAATGTCTAAAAAGATTTCGAATATCGATTCAAAATTGAGAAGTTACAATCGACGAAACTCGAAACCGAATACAGGAATGAAACCTATGCGTTGACGCGCATAAATTTCGTGTACACTTTATTTTAAATTCAAATATATTTTTGTGTAAATATATGTTTCAAAAATACTATTCTGTTCACCTGAACCAGTAGAAGCAGCAACGAACAAGTGAACCAGTAGAAGCAGCAACGAACAAGCCAACCAGTTGAAGGAAGCAGAGAACCAGGAACAAGTGAAACAGTCAGTGAAGCCCATTATGGGCCGGCCCAAATAGAGCGAAGGGGGTGTGCGATGCGGAGATATCCTCGCACGGGTCGCTGAATAGGCGATCCCGCTTAATGTGTATTTGGCATGGCACACATAGTCTTTTTGCTTTATTCTAATCTAGAAATGCATCTGAAAGTTTTTTCACGGCGTTTTTTTCTTTCTCTTTTGTTGACAATTTTTGACAGGGGAAGAGTTGGGCACCCGGCACATCACATCGGCTCCAAAGAAATTCCTGCGCGATTCGGTGGACGTCCAATCGCTCTAGGCCCATGTTTCATCTCTCGTGTAGCAGCGACGACCAGATGAAAGCTGCCGTTCATTCATCTCTCGTGTAACTAAACTTAAACAAGACGACTCGTGAATTAATCAAGCCTACGTGAAATCTTATTCTTCAGCCGAACATTTTCCTGGAACAGATCGCGGGGCTACGAGGTTGTATACACGTACGGTCTCTTCATCTTTTGCAGCTTGAAGTCAAACTATCTTAACCTTGACCCGGTTTATCGCAAAAAAATAACTTTATACTTTCATATTTAAAGATTTGAAGTTTGGATATTAAAAAGTTCTTATAAGTTATAATGCCGATCATACGTAAAAATGTTTAGCTAGAGCCATGATTGATCGATTGCTGGCTCTACGTGTAATTGTCGGCTGACCTAACAAGAACCCTCGTTGGTTAGTACGAGCTAGCGTTTATTATAGAGGATGACTCCCTGGTAATACGGTTGCTGCTCCTGCGTGTTCTCGGTGAACTTCTCTGTCGGCCGACGGTACGGCGCCCTTCGAGTCAGGGCGAGAGGGAAAGGGTCCCTCTTCGACGACAGAGGCCGCAAGGTAGCACCTTTGGCCTATGGTAGCGATGCGTCTGTGTTCTCCCGTTGCTCGTGCCTCCTGCATCCTCGCCTCTCCGGTGGCGTCTACGGTGGAAGACATTGTCCTCGACGATCCAAGCGAAGTTTCTTTTCCTATTTTCTGTTTGCTGGGTGCGTGAGGCTTGTAAGCTGTGTGTTTGTACTCTGTAATCTGTCGTATTGGTTTTGTTAATTCAAAGTTGGGCTCTTTGAGTCTTTTTTCTAAAATACAGATTAGCCTGACGATGACCCATGCATGTTTTTTTTCTTAGCTTCGTCCCTGGTGTACGTTGAGGACTTCATGCAGATAGATCAGTAGCAGCTTGTCCAAGTGCAACGATGTGTGCTAGCTGCTGGTGTAACGTCTCCACCAGAGAATGGTCGCCGGATGATGAGTCTATAGCGTACCAGTGTGACAGCCTGACAGGAACTGTACGTATGTGTCTACTTAATGGCTGTGCTGTGCATAAACCACTTCAAATTTGTCTCGTATATATAGCAGCCACTAGCATTGTCGCTATATATTGTATTTATGACGTAATGTACTATGTACAACATGAATGGACAGGGTCGACAGCTAAAGAAGGCACCTTGGAGCCTTATCCTCTCCGCTACAGTAGGGAGCTCGCGTTTTTGGGCGAAGCCGGAGTCCTCACCTCGCCGCCGCCGAATCGGCGGTTTCCCCGCCCTCCGCCTGCCACCTCGGCGGCGGGAGGACGGGGGAACTCCGATTCGCGGCGTTGTACATAGTGTAGAGGAGCTTGGGTGTGCAGACGGCGGCGTCGGGAGGGTGGCGGCGCGGCCGGTGTTCTGTTTTGCAGATGCGGATCTTCCTCCTCGGCGACGGCGTTCCGGTGGAGCTCCGAAGCAGATCCGCGTCCTTCGTCGCGCTCGCAGCTCTGAGGAGCTGCTGTGGGCGACTTCCCCGTGCCGGAGTTCGACAGCGGCGACTCCGGCTTTGATCTTCATGTTGCAGGCAGCGATGCAGCAAGCTTGGCGCGTTGATGTCGGTGGTGCAGGTTGGAGGCCCTGCGGGGTTCGAGTTCCGACGACTTCCCGTCCGCCTGGGGACATCGGCCGATCCAAGGAGTGTGGCGATGCGGCGGCGGCGCGCCATCGGTGCGATCTGCTCCTCGTCGGCGTCAACGCAGTGCAGGAGAAGGACTTGAGTGAAATTTTGATTTTCGTGGAGGTCCTTTCTGTAATGAGTTTGCTGTAATGCTGTTTGTACCCGCAAAAAAAAAACATGAATGGACAGGGTCAGGGCAGGCAGGTTGTGACACACGTCTTTGTCTCGGTTGCCGTTTGGGATCTTCTAGCTCTCGATCTGTGCCTTTTGCAGCCACTGTATAGTAGGTGCATATGATCAGCAGCAGCCGGCCATAGTTGGGAGCTACAGAGAACCGCGGCGTAGCCGGGATGATAGGAAGGGGCTGATGCGTTCCTGTCCGCCTGGGTTCGAGCTTCCGCGCTCGCAATTTCAGTGCGTACTCACATTTACCTCTATTGCATAAACAGCCATGCTGGATTCTTCCCAGTATGGCCAATCCTTTTTTTATAGTTGGGAGCTATATGTTCATGCATGCAGTAATACATTCATAGATCCTCATCAGAAACGAGTGTCCACACTTTTTTTTAATAAAAAGTATATATTAATATCGCTGAGATACCAAATACATCCAGTCTCTGCAACAATGAATAACCTAGGTTATTACGGATGCACACAGTCGAAAAACAATAAGAAGCAGAAACTAAAAAAGAAAAGTCACGCTACAGAGTTACAGTCCTTGCAGCAGAAGCACAACCACCACCAAGACAACACATGATGCCAAATTCTCCAAAAGCAACGCCTTCAAGAAGGAAACAGTGCACAAGCACCGTCGTCGCCCGATCGAAGATCTTGGGTTTTCACCCTGGAAATGGTCCCCGCTCTCAAAACAATGTCTTCAATAAGTACATTGCCAGGCACAACGAATTAAGCCCAGACCTTTGATTTTCACCTTGAGATGTAAGACTGATCTGAACTTCACCTGTGTTGTCGTCCCCACTTTCATACCGCTGCTACGATTCCTTAAGCTCCAAGCAAGTTCCTCATCGCTGCCAAAGGCTCCAATCACCAATTACTAGTCCTCCGATCACGGCCTCCATGACATTCTCCGCCTCTCACTTCACCATGGTTTACACATGATGGCAACAGAAGCAGAGCTTCACGCCGCTCCCTCCGGCGAGACCGAATCCCATCCAATCCAGCGGTCTCTAGGCATAAACGACCATGCGAGATCGCCGGTGGAGCTTTCTAGAACCCGACATTCCGGCCAAATTGAGGAGGACAAGCGTCAGGCAAATCTTCGTCCTGCCGCGAGTTGAAACCCTAGGACCGCCACGATTATTCGAGCACACCGACAGATCCCCACGCCGCGGTCGGAGCAGTAAAGGAGGCAGCCGCAGAAGCCACCCCGAAATCCATCCTAGGCAGCCGGCCTAACCAGATCAGACCGAAGGTCCAGAGCCTAGGTCTGCCGTCGCGTGGCCGGGTGGGACATCATGGAGAGCCTCGCTTCCGCCGCCAACTCGTAGCCCCGGCTAGGAACCACGGCCACCGCCGCCGCCCATCCGGAACCACTGCCTGCCGCCAACAGAACTGGCCAAGATGCCAGTTCCACGGCCGCCGCCGCCGCCCATCTGGAGCCGCCGCAAGTCGCCGCACGACCAGGAAACTGCCTGGCCACCGTGCGCAGCGCCCTAGTCGCATCCGGGAGTCACCGCCACGTCTTCCTGCCCTAAGCGTTCAAGGCCGGTGGCAACGGCGGCTGGCTTCGTCGGTTGAGAGGTGGGTGTCGGCGGCGCTGGGATTGGCTCCCCTGGCGGCGCCCTGGGGTGGGGGCGCTTTTTTTTAAGCGCCCACGCTTGTTTCTCTAAAACCACGGGAAGAAGAAAAGAAAACAAAGTTTCACCGGCCACAGCTGTTGAAACTTCAACGATCCGTACTCGGGAGTACGTATCGATCAACAGAAAGTTAGGTTACTTCGACGTTGGCCGCTCGATGTGTATATTAGTAGTGGACTCCGTGGGTGTTGGTTGCATGTCGTTACAAAAGACAGCTAGCTGATTGATTGATGGGACTTGGGTTCTAGCTAGCCACAACTCTTCTTCCTTAATTTTGCGCGAGGGACTCGATCGATCTTGATCGCTGTATTTTCGGTGCACGCATAATCATGTGTTCAAAGGCTATAGATACGAGAGATAGCCATGCACTAGTTGTTAGATCGATCTCCACGAGGCCGTTGGAGTCCAACGACTCCACGACCGATTCCCGCGCCCTGGTCGGGGGCGCCCAACCTCCTATGGTTGGTGGGCCCCTGTCGCCAGCGCTATAAAGAGAGGTGGGGGGCCGGGGCACGGACTACGAGGTTCACCGCCGCCACAAACCCCACCGACAAAACCAATCCGATCTAGGGTTAGCGCTGTGCGACGGGAAGTACCACCGCCGCCACTGCTACCCACTGCCGTCGCCACCGCCGTCCACCATGGCCGGCGGCTCGAGCTCTTCCGCACAAGGAGAAGGTGATGATCCTCCTCCCCAATTTCTCGTTCTACCCATAGGATCTACCCTAGACGATTCGTGGGAGCTAACAATGGTATCAGAGCACCTACGGTGTAGATCTTACTCGTGTAGAAGAAAGAAAAGAGAAAATCAAAAGAAAAAGGAAAATTCCCCTTCCGACGGAAACCCTAACCCCAATTTCAAAAGAGGGCAAAGAAACTCACCGGTTCACCGGCAAAGAGCGCCGTCGCAAAGGCCGCGCCATTCCTCTCCAACCGACGGGCATCGGCAAGCCGAGCCGTCGGAGGAAGAACATGGCAGTGGTGGGGTACGCCTCCGCCACGGCCGAAAGAGAAATCCCTTTGGGGCAAAGGGCGCGCCTCCGAGCCGCTGTTTTCCTCCTGGAGCTCGTCTTCCTCCTGGCGAGCCGTCGCGCGCAGAAGAGTCAGCAAGGGCGCCGCCGCGGCGGAACCAAACCCCAACCCTAGCTGCGTCTCGCCGTTGCTGCGGGTCGTGGGGAGAGGGATGGGAGAGAGAGGAGAATGGAGGGTGGGGGGGCTACGGTCGCGGTGGGTCGCCGTAGGACGGCGGGCCGCCGGACGTCAGGCCGTAGCGTCGTCGGTGCTCGCGAGAGAAAAGAGCAGAGAAGAAAGAATGCGGCTAAGTTTTTTTCGGACAGGGTCAACGACCACGTTTTTGATCAAACGATAACCGCGCTGGACCGTCGGATCGTCACAGACGGCCAGGATGCACCGCGCTCTAACCCTAGCGCTAGCGGTCCAGTAGGCCGAAAGAAGCAGGCCGTGGGCCGGCGTGGGCTGCGTCTACGACCGCCCCGAGCAGCAGATAGCAAGAAGGCCGTGGGCCTCTTGTTTTTTCGAACAGAAAAATGTTTTCTGTTTTGTTTTTTACAGAAGCATGTTTTAGTTATGTTTTCTTTCTGTTTTCCTATTCAATTTTATCCAACGAAAATTTTGTTTAGGAAACAGAAGAAAGAAAAAGAAATACTTGTTAAAAGTTGTTTATGAATTTTATTCATAATTTTCCGCTTCAAAATAGATAAAAGGATTTGTAAAAGAAAATAGAGTTAAAAAGTGATAATCATTTTTCTTTATTAAGAAAATGTTAAAGTAATTAGTAAAATGATTATGATTATGTTATTAATATGACCAACGTTATTAAATAACACAATCATGATTAATAGTTGTTTAAGGCATTTTATTGCTATTTTCTGCCCAACGGTGAAGTAGTTTTAAAATTGCGCAAATAGTTGCATATTTCGATTTTCGACCAACGTTGAATTTGTTTATATGCAATTGTTGTCTCACTAAATTGTGACTTTCAGGAGGTTACCACTTGATGAGTTGCCTCAAGGACGTTCCGATGCTCAGGGGTGACAACTACACTGAGTGGAGGAAGAAAGTGGACCTGGCATTTGTGTGTGCCGAGGTTGACTGGGTTGTGGACACTCCACAGCCAGTCAAGCCAAAAGAGCCAGTAAGAGAGGCTAATGATGATGAATCTGCTTGGCAGAAAAAGTTGAGGGATCATTCTCCAGTGGAGATGAGTTACACCCTGGAGAACCAAAAGTGGCTGAATGCCAACAAGAAATGCATGGCATTTATAAAGAACACGATTGAGAACGCCATTGCGGGCTCAATCGCAGAGTGCACTTCCGTTGGGCAGTTCCTGGAAAAGATAAAGAGCCAGTTCACTGGCTCTTCAAAGGTGTATGCTACCCAGCTGCTCAAACAGCTGGTCACAGAAAAGTACCAAGGAGGTGCACATGGCATCAGGGAGCACATCCTGAGGATGAGCAACATGGCTGCCAAGCTAAAGCCTATGGATGATGACCTGGAGCTCAAGCCTGCTTTGCTTGTCCACCTTGTCATGGCATCTTTGCCTAAAGAGTTTGAGAACTTTGTGATCAACTACAACATGTCCCCTGATAAATGGGACATTGAAAAGACCATCGCTATGTGTGTGCAAGAGGAGGAAAGGCTCAAGCCTCTCACGGTGGTTCCCTGAACTACGTGAAGGAAAACAGGAAAAGAAACTACAACAACAGCAACCAAGGTGGTTCCCCCTCCAAGCCATATGGCAAAGGTCCCCAACAGTATCATCATCAGAGTCTCCAGTGGATAAAGATCAGTGTCTCCACTGCAAGAAGACTGGGCATTTCAAGAAAGATTGCCCAGATTGGCTCAAGTCAATAATGGCAAAGAAAGGTATAAACACAGTTTCTTTTGTAAATGAATCCCTGTATACACAGTTTTCGAAATCTACTTGGTGGATTGACTCAGGTGCAACTGTTCATGTTGCAAATTCTTTACAGGGATTCCATTCGACAAGGACTATGCAAAGAAGCGAAAGATGCATTGAAGTCGCGAATGGAGTTCAAGCAGAAGTTGAAGCTGTTGGCGACATCTCCTTGGAGTTGGCTGATGGTTTCACGATTTTGCTTAGAGATGTCTTATTTGTTCCTTCACTTCACAGAAATTTAATAAGTGTATCACGTTTGGATAAAGACAGTTATGAATGTTGTTTTGGACATGGCAAGTGTGCCATATGGTTTAAAGATGCTTGTGTGGGTATTGCTTTACTTCACGATGAGCTTTATTTGTTATCCTTACGTGAAAAAGTGCATTCTGTGTGTAATGTGAGTGAGCAAACTTCCTTGTCGAACAAAGAACAAAAGAAAAGAAAGCGAACTCATGACTCGTCGAAGTTATGGCACTGTCGATTAGGCCATATTTCGAGGGGAAGAATCGAAAACCTCGTTAAAAATGATATTCTTCCTCCGTTAGAGTTCTCAGATATCGAACAATGCATAGATTGCATAAAAGGAAAGTATGTAAAGCAAATTAAAAAGGGTGCAAACCGAAGTACAGCAACACTAGAAATCATTCACACTGATATTTGTGGACCGTTTTCTGTGAAAAGTGTGGATGGCTATGACTCGTTCATAACATTCACAGATGATTACTCCCGATATGGTTATATTTATCCAATTAAAGAAAGATCTGAAGCGTTGGATAAATTTAAAATATTCAAAGCAGAAGTTGAAAATCAGCATGATAAAAGAATTAAAATAGTCAGGTCCGACCGTGGGGGGAGTACTACGGTCGGCACACTCCATATGGTCAAGTACCTGGACCTTTTGCAAGGTTCTTACAGGAAAATGGAATAGTCGCCCAGTATTCTATGCCGGGCGAACCTCAGCAAAATGGAGTAGCTGAAAGGCGTAACCGTACTCTTATGGATATGGTGCGCAGCATGATGAGTTATTCCACCCTCCATTGGGATTATGGATGGAGGCGCTTAAAACCGCCATTCACATTCTCAACAGAGTACCAAGCAAGTCGGTGCCCAAAACACCGTACGAGTTGTGGACAGGGAGAGTTCCCTCTCTGCGCCACTTGAGGGTCTGGGGGAGCCCAGCTGAGGCAAAAGTATTTAATCCAAATATTGCAAAGTTAGACCCCAAAACAGTAACTTGCCACTTCATTGGCTATCCTGATAGATCAAAAGGTTATCGTTTCTACTGCCCAGACAGATACACAAAGTTTGTAGAAACGAGACATGCAGTCTTCTTAGAGGACGAAATGATGAGGGGGAGCATGGTAGCTCGGAAAATTGATCTTGAGGAGAAGAGGGTGTGTGCACCTTTTCCGATGATTCAGGAGCCATTTTTCGCACTACCTGTTGTAGCTGCACCGACAATCCCTGAGATTGTGGTGCAAGCACCTGTTGTAACTCCACCCGTGACAACTGTGGGTGAAGATCCGGAACCTGTCCGTCAGGAGCCGACTGAACCGTTGTTGAGCATGAAAGGGAGGTGCAGCAGCCACTTTTAGAAAATGAGACCCTTAGAAGGTCTAAAAGAGCTAAAAGGTCAGCTATTTCTACTGATTATGTTTATAACATAGAAATAGATCATATGGAAGGTGATCCCACTTCATATGAAGAAGCCATGAGAAGCCCTCACTCATCGAAGTGGGTGGAGGCAATGGAAGACGAAATGAAATCGATGAGTTCCAACGATGTTTGGGACTTAGAGGAAATTCCTAAAGGAGCCAAAACAGTAGGCTGCAAATGGGTCTACAAAACTAAGTATGACTCCAATGGGAATATAGAAAAGTATAAAGCAAGACTTGTGGCAAAAGGCTTTACGCAAAGAGAAGGGGTAGATTACAATGAGACTTTTTCCGGTCTCATGTAAGGATTCCTTCAGAATCATAATGGCATTAGTTGCACATTTTGATTTAGAGTTGCATCAAATGGATGTAAAGACGGCATTTCTAAATGGAGATTTAGAAGAAAATGTTTACATGAAACAACCCAAGGGTTTTTTCATGGAGGGGAAGGAACATATGGGATGCCGTCTAAAGAAATCCATTTATGGATTAAAGCAAGCCTCTAGACAGTGGTATCTAAAGTTTAATGAAACAATTAAAAGATTTGGATTTAAAGAGAATGTTGAGGACAACTGCATTTATGCAAAGTTTAAAAGTGGGAAATATATTTTCCTAATTCTGTATGTGGATGATATCTTGCTTGCTAGCAGTGATGTCAGTCTACTACTAGAAACAAAGAAGTTCTTGTCCTCAAATTTTGATATGAAAGATCTTGGTGAAGCTTCATATGTTTTGGGCATAGAAATTCACCGAGATAGAAAAATGGAGTGTTAGGACTATCGCAGAAGGCATATTTTGAAAAAGTTCTTAAAAAGTATAATATGCATAAGTGCAGTGCCACACCTGCTCCTATAGTCAAGGGCGACAGTTTTGGGAAATTCCAATGTCCCAAGAACCAGTACGAGATCGATCAAATGAAAGGAATACCATATGCTTCGGCTGTTGGAAGCTTACAGTATGCACAAGTGTGCACTCGCCCTGACTTAGCATTTATCACCGGGGTACTCGGTAGATATCAAGAGAATCCAGGCCCAGAGCACTGGAAAATGGCAAAGAAAGCTTTGCGTTATGTGCAAGGCACAAAAGGCCTCATGCTAACATATAAAAGATCTGATTCCCTAGAAATAAGAGGGTATTCAGATGCAGATTTTGCGGGAGACAAAGATGATAGAAAGTCCACGACAGGATATGTGTTCACTCTCGCAGGAGGGGCTATTTCGTGGAGAAGCTCCAAACAGTCAATAGTTGCATCATCTACGATGTATGCAGAATTTATAGCATGTTATGAGGCCACGGGGCAGGCGCTATGGCTAAAGAAATTTATACCCGACTTGAAAGTGGTAGACTGCATTAGCAGACCACTAAAGATGTACTGTGACAACGAGCCCGCAGTATTCTATGCTCACAACAACAAGTCGAGTAATGCTACAAAGCCAATAGAAATAAAGTATTATGTTGTGAAAGATAAAATCCAGGATCAAACTATAAGTCTCGAGCATATAAAGACAAAGAATATGCTTGCGGATCCGCTTACGAAAGGCTTACCACCCAGCGTGTTCATGGAACACGTAGCCGGCATGGGTTTAATGGAAAGCCTATGATTCCTGGATTATTTGAGGCCCAAAAGTAACAAATGGTTTCAAAAATAGAGAGGTATATTGTAGCTGTCTGATTCTATCGGCAATTGAGCTGTGACGATGAAACATGCTCTATGTACTGATCTGTAATGAAACGATAAAAATGAAAGTACAAAGTTAAAAGTAAAAGTGGAGATCTAAGGGGAGAATGTTAGATCGATCTCCACGAGGCCGTTGGAGTCCAACGACTCCACGACCGATTCCCGCGCCCTGATCGGGGGCGCCCAACCTCCTATGGTTGGCGGGCCCCTATCGCCAGCGCTATAAAGAGAGGTGGGGGGCCAGGGCGCGGACTACGAGGTTCACCGCCGCCACAAACCCCACCGACAAAACCAATCCGATCTAGGGTTAGCGCTGTGCGACGGGAAGTACCACCGCCGCCACTGCTACCCACTGCCGTCGTCACCGCCGTCTACCATGGCCGGCGGCTCGAGCTCTTCCGCACAAGGAGAAGGTGATGATCCTCCTCCCCAATTTCTCTGTTCTACCCGTAGGATCTACCCTAGAAGATCTTGGGTTTTCACCCTGGAAATGGTTCCCTCTCTCAAAACAATGTCTTCAATAAGTTCATTGCCAGGCACAACGAATTAAGGCCAGACCTTTGATTTTCACCTTGAGATGTAAGACTGATCTGAACTTCACCTGTGTTGTCGTCCCCACTTTCATACCGCTGCTACGATTCCTTAAGCTCCAAGCAAGTTCCTCATCGCTGCCAAAGGCTCCAATCACCAATTACTAGTCCTCCGATCACGGCCTCCATGACATTCTCCGCCTCTCACTTCACATGGTTTACCCATGATGGCAACAGAAGCAGAGCTTCACGCCGCTCCCTCCGGCGAGACCGAATCCCATCCAATCCAGCGGTCTCTAGGCATAAACGACATGCGAGATCGCCGGTGGAGCTTTCTAGAACCCGACACTCCGGCCAAATTGAGGAGGACAAGCGTCAGGCAAATCTTCGTCCTGCCGCGAGTTGAAACCCTAGGACCGCCACCATTATTCGAGCACACCGACAGATCCCCACGCCGCCGATCGGAGCAGTAAAGGAGGCAGCCGCAGAAGCCACCCCGAAATCCATCCTAGGCAGCCGGCCTAACCAGATCAGACCGAAGGTCCAGAGCCTAGGTCTGTCGTCGCGCGGCCGGGTGGGACCTCATGGAGAGCCTCGCTTCCGCCGCCAACTCGTAGCCCCGGCTAGGAACCACGGCCACCGCCGCCGCCCATCCGGAACCACTGCCTGCCGCCAACGCCAGTTCCACGGCCGCCGCCGCCGCCCATCTGGAGCCGCCGCAAGTCACCGCACGACCAGGAAACTGCCCTGGCCACCGTGCGCAGCGCCCTAGTCGCAACCGGGAGTCACCGCCACGTCTTCCTGCCCTAAGCGTTCAAGGCCGGTGGCAACGGCGGCTGGCTTCGTCGGTTGAGAGGTGGGTGTCGGCGGCGCTGGGATTGGCTCCCCCTGGCGACGCCCTGGGGTGGGGGCGCTTTTTTTTAAGCGCCCACGCTTGTCTCTCTAAAACCACGGGAAGAAGAAAAGAAAACAAAGTTTCACCGGCCGCAGCTGTTGAAACTTCAACGATCCGTACTCGGGAGTACGTATCGATCAACAGAAAGTTAGGTTACTTCGACGTTGGCCGCTCGATGTGTATATTAGTAGTGGACTCCGTGTGTGTTGGTTGCATGTCGTTACAAAAGACAGCTAGCTGATTGATTGATGGGACTTGGGTTCTAGCTAGCCACAACTCTTCTTCCTTAATTTTGCGCGAGGGACTCGATCGATCTTGATCGGTGTATTTTCGGTGCACGCATAATCATGTGTTCAAAGGCTATAGATACGAGAGATAGCCATGCACTAGTTACTTCCGGATTTTTTTTTTTTGCGGGGAATATGGGAGTTTTATTCAATAATCATAGGGTTACAGTCCGCTAATACATGAGGATTTAAAAAGGTAGGGGCCTGATGTAGCCAACAAACTGTACTGTGTTCAGTGCGACTATAATTAGCAAGACAGCCAGCAACTCTATTCTGGGAACGTGCAATTTTAAGCGGAATAATCTCCTCGCACGTGAGCGGCAAAGAGGAAGTGGCCATCGTCAGCCCACGATCATGATACATCTCGAGGTCATCCAAACGGTCGCGGAACAGCCACGTCGGGCTTATGCAGTCGTAGGTAGTAGATCAGTTTTCTCCATACAGGAAAGAGTAGTGGACGACACACAATGCATACTATACTGGTACAGTAAAGTATTGAACGCTATATATAGTACTCCCTTCGTTCCAAATTAATTGACTTCCATTTGTCCACACATGAATGTATCTAGATATGTTACACGTATAGATAAATCCACATGTGGATAAATAGAAGTCAATTAATTTGGAACAGAGAGAATATATATAGTACACAAAGTGCCCAACAATCGATCGGTGTTTTGCATGGCAACTATGAAACGAGCTAATCACTTTGAAGAAATTAATAACACGTTTTAGCAACAAAAAAATCACAAAAAATAAAGGAAAAAGAACTAAGTAGTAAGAAGGAGGCAGGAAACGAAGGTAAAAGCTCGTTTTCGGTGCAGCTAGACCTGGACGTCACCTTGATGCTAGCTGCATGCTCCTGGACTTGGACCCGGTCCCAGACGTCACGATGCTGAACCCAAAGTTGATCAACCTATCCTTATTGGTCATGTTAATTTCCACACCGGGATGCAGATGTTTTTGAAATTTTGATGAACTGCTCTATCTGTTTTTGAGAAGCTGTCAACCGAACTTTTGAAATTCTTATTTGACCAGCGAGCCGTTTTCTTTTTGAAGAGTTTTAACTGCTGCTAATATTCATAAAAGATTCATGTTGTTAGATTCGTAGCACGATGCCCGCGAATTTAACACCAAAATACTTTCACAATAAATGTAAAAGCAGTCATCCTTTCAAGACTATGACATTATTTTAAATGGAAAATTTGTATTGGAAACTCTTGCCATGGTATTCGCTGCATACGTGTAGACTCGGTCCAAATCATCATTTCACAACAACAAAAAGTTGGAGACTTATTAGATAGTGATATTATATATATGGTATGCAGTCTGATCCATCCCAATGTCAGATGTTAAAACTATTCTTTTATGAAGGGAACATATTAATACCAAGCAGATATCAATTACACCCGGCCTCTGCAACAACATAATAATGCAAATAGCTACTCAAGACATCAAGGATGCACACAACAAAAGAAAAAGAAGAATAAAGTTTTAAAAAAACTCGTCGAACTGATTAACGAAGCAGCAGAAATAAACACCACCAAAGGCCACACCCGGAATGCAAAAAAGATGCTCCAAGAACGACGCCTACAGGAAGGAAACCGTGCAAAACACCATGATCGCTTGATCATAAATCATGGGTTTTCACCCGGAATAAGTCCAACTGAACTCCAGATAATCCCTTCAACAAAGACACGGATACATATCCGCCATTGCCAGGCACAACCAGTGAAGGTCAGACCTAAGGTTTCATTTAGGAAGTCAAGACTTTGTGCCCAAGAAAGCACGATCAAGAAAGAAGTCCCCCGGTGTTGCTGCCTCCACTTGTCGAGGCTGCAAATGACTGTAAAAAACACTTTGTCCATCCTATGTGTTGCCAGGCACAAGAACGACGTCCCCCTTTGTTAACTTTCTATAAAGTAAATGTCCCACTTTGTCCATCCCGATCACTTGTCTCTGACACCAACAGCCCAACATGTTGGGTTGGATGACACTAGGTATACCCACGATGGGGTACCCAAAGGGTAGGCCCACGTCAAGAGTCCAGCTCCAAGCACCAAAAAGTGTTCCTTCGTATTACTTCCTTTATTATCCACTCACATGCCATGAGTTGTCCAATATTGGATAAAAAAGAACTAGAGTTGATTAAGGAGCATTGAGATGCTAAAAACTTCACAATTATCCAAATAAAACCCACTTTTTGTTGTGCCCAAAAAATTGGTAGGGCGCATGCACTTTGATCACAAATACAAACATAAGAAAAATGCCATCATCCAAGAAGGCAGTCTTTAGAATTGGAAACTCTTGTCACGGGTCTGATGCACATCTTAGTGGGACTGGTCGAAATATAACAGTTTACAATAGTAGATATTTCCATATCAATTACATCAGGATATTGTGTGCTATGAATTCTAAACCATCTGCGTGGGAGTGGGGTGCATAGACTATCAGCGCCAAATGTATTTATCTTTAATATCCCACCCCTTCCATCCAATCCACTTGTTCTGGCACCACTGACCAAGCCAATAGATCCATGCTCACGACCCACTCCATCGTAATAAATGGGCCACCGCTATCCTCTACCTTAATTTCTACCTCATCTCTGGCAACTGTATCCCTCTTTCTAGCACCGCACACCAACCATTACCCCTTATTGCCAAGCGTTGGCTCGCCTTACCCATCCCGTTATAAACCCTAGGCGAGGGGGCAGGGCGACAATGGTTAATTCGTGAACCCTTCCATTCCTCCTACCTCAAACTAATCTAATTCAACGAGGATGGTTCTGTAGTAGTGACTCGTGTCTCATGTTCTTACTTTTTATTTTTTTTCATGACTCAAAGTCAGAATTGCACCGCTAGGGCGCTTTTCCATAACCACCCGTGTTTTTACATAGAAGGCAGAAGTCCGGCTTTATATATAGATCCAACATGGTAACAAGTTTGTACATCAGTTCAAAAAACCACCACTTAGAACAAACCCGAGTTCAAAGGCAACCTCACACCCGAGATACAAAAAGGGACATGAATAACACAAAAGAAAAAAAAGGTTTTGTGAAGAGACAATTAGCAGGTTGATTAATGACTTTGTGTTCAATGTCACCCTATCGCGGATATTCCAGAGTGACCAACACATTGCAGCAAAACTAAACCAAATGAGCCTTCGTGAAACGACCTGCCCCCGTGCAATCACGATGAAATCTCCACGCCTAGTTGAGTTCGAGGAGCAAGACAAGAGCTCCCGAACACACCCACATAGAATGGGCCAGACAGGAATGAAAAAAAAAAGTGATTTGCATCCTCTTGATCACCAAACAACCCACGCTTTTCAGATTGACACAATTGTTCTTGGCAGGTAGAGTCCAACTCCAAGCACTAAACTCTGACCCTTCACCCTACTTATTTAATCCAGTCACATACCATATGAGGAAGAACACGCATAAACAAGCTGGATTTGAATTGCTGCCTGTTTTAGCTTGTACCGCTATAATAAACCTCTTAAGTTGGACACCCTTAGATTGGCACTCACCTACCTACTATCCCTGGTGGCTCTAGGTTAATAGTGCCAGAAACAATGCTTGTACGTCACACGTCAGTTGGGAACCCCAAGAGGAAGGTATGATGAGTGCAGCAGTAAGTTTTCCCTCAGTATGAAACCAAGGTTTAATCGACCAGTAGGAAAACGAGGTTTGCTTCGAAGGTGTTGGTGAAGGAGTGTAGTGCGGCGCAACACCAGGGATTCCGGTGCCAACGTGGAACCTGCACAACACAATCAAATTACTTTGCCCCAACTTAACAGTGAGGTTGTCAATCTCACCGGCTTGCTGAAAACAAAGGGTTAAACGTATCGAATGGAAAATGATGTTTGTTTGCATAAAACAGTAGAGAACAATGATTGCAGTAGATTGTATTTCAGATGTAAAAGAATGGACCGGGGTCCACAGTTCACTAGTGGTGTCTCTCCAATAAGATAACTAACATGCTGGGTAAACAAATTACAGCTGGGCAATTGACAATTGATAAGTGCATATAACATGCATGTGTGAGCTGTGGTGTCTACTATGAGATTCATTTGGGCATTACGACAAAGTACATAGACCGCTATCCAGCATGCATCTATGCCTAAATAGTCCACTTTCCGGTTAACATCCGTACCCCTTCCAGTATTAAGTTGCAAGCAACAGACAATTGCATTAAGTAATGTGCGTAATGTAAACAATACATTCATCCTTGAATAAAGCATTGCTGTTTTACCCCTAGTGGCAACAACACATCTACAACCTTAGAACTTGCTGTCACTATCCCAGGTTAAATAGAGGTTGAACCCAACTATCATGCATAAATACCCCCTCTTGGAGTTACAAGTATTCACGTGGCCAAGGCTTCAACAAGTAACGGAGAGCATGCAAGATCACAAATGACATAGACATGATAATATAATATTCAGCTCCACATAGGTATCAATATAAGTCAGATCCCAGCAAACACAACATGTAGCATTACAATAAGATGATCTTGATCATGATAGGCAGCTCACAAGATCTAAACATGATGGCACAAGTGGAGAAGACAACCATCTAGCTACTGCTATGGACCCATAGTCCAAGGATGAACTACTCACGCATCACTCCGGAGGCGGGCATGGCGATGTAGAGCCCTCCGGTGATGATTCCCCTCTCCGGCAGGGTGCCGGGAAGAGCTTCAGAACCCCCCGAGTTAGGGTTGACGACGGCGGCGGCAGCGAATATGTTCTGGATGAAAGGCTCGGTGTTTTAGGGTTTTCGCGTCTCGGGGAATAAATAGGCGAAGGGGCGATGTCGGCGGACCCCCGAGGGGCCCAAACCACCAGGCGCGGTGGGCCCAGCCGCGCCCCTGTGGTTTGGCCACCTCGTGGCTCTTCGTCTCTCCTTCGGACTCCGTGTACGTGCTGGAAAAATAGGGACTGGCCTTTTGTTTCGTGCAATTCCGAGAATATTTCCAGAAGTAACTTTCTGAAACCAAAAACAGCAGAAAACAGGGAACTGGCACTGTGGCATCTTGTTAATAGGTTAGTCCCAGAAAATGCATAAAAGTGATACGAAGTGTATATAAAACATGTAGCAAATGGTATAATATAAGCATGGAACAGCAGAAATTATGGATACGTTGGAGACGTATCAAGCATCCCCAAGCTTAGTTCTACTCGTCCTCGAGTAGGTAAAACGATAACAACAAATAATTTCTGAGGAGACATGCTTTCACACAATCTTGATCAATATATTGCAAGGCTCATGTCATGAATGAAGTGACTCAAAGCAATGATCTATAGTTTGCTAACAAATAGATAAAGAGTAAACAATGAATCATATAAGCAAAAACTTTTCATGAATAGTACTTTCAAGACAAGCATCAAAAAGTTTTGCATAAGAGGTAACTCATAAAGCAATAGATTCAAAGTAAAAGGCATTGAAGCAACACAAAGGATGATTAAGTTTCAGCATTGCTTTCAACTTGTAACATGTATATCTCATGGATAGTTGTCAACATAAAGCAATATAACAAGTGCAATAAGTAAATATGTAAGAATCAATGCACACAAAGTTGACACAAGTGTTTGCTTCTAAGATAGAAAGGAGTAGGTAAACTGACTCAACATAAAGTAAAAGATAGGCCCTTCGCAGAGGGAAGCAGGGATTAAATCATGTGCTAGAGCTTTTTAAGTTTTCGAAAGCATATAGAGAGCACAAAATAAGTATTTGAGAGGTGTTTGTTGTTGTCAACGAATGGTAGTGGGCACTCTAACCCCCTTGTCAACCAGACTTTCAAGAGCGGCTCCCATGAAGGACGTTATTCTACCAGCAAGGTAGATCATCCCTCTTCTCTTTTGTTTACACATGTATTTTAGTTTCTTTATAGATGACACTCCTCCCAACCTTTTGCTTACACAAGCCATGGCTAACCGAATCCTCGGGTGCCTTCCAACATTCACATACCATGGAGGAGTGTCTATTGCAAAATTAAGTTGCTTACTGATAAATCAGGGCAAAACATGTGAAGAGAATTATTAATGAAAGTTGTAATTAATTGGGGCTGGGCACCCCGTTGCCAGCTCTTTTTGCAAATTATTGGATAAGCGGATGTATATGCCACTAGTCCAGGTGAAAGTCTGTCAGAAGTAAATGACAAGATTGAAAGATAAAACACCACATACTTCCTCATGAGCTATAAAACATTGACACAAATAAGGAGTAATAAAGTTTTGAATAGTTTAAAGGTAGCACATGAAATATTTACTTGGAATGGCAGGAAATACCACATAGTAGGTAGGTATGGTGGACACAAATGGCATGGGTTTTGGCTCAAGTTTTGGATGCACGAGAAGCATTCCCTCTCAGTACAGAGTTTAGGCTAGCAAGGTTGTTTGAAGCAAACACAAGTATAAACCGGTACAGCAAGAATCACATAAAAACATATTGCAAGTATTATAAGACTCTACACTGTCTTCCTTGTTGCTCAAACATTTTACCAGAAAATATCTAGACCTTAGAGAGAACAAATATGCATCCCAAGTCTCAACAAGCTCTACGGTAGTTCTCCACTACTAGGCTTTAACTACATGATGCAAGAGCTTAAACATGATCTACTTGAGAGCTCAAAACAATTGCAAAGCATCAAATCAAAACAAGACAATGATCTACAAGAATGCATATGTCTTTTCCAATACCAACTACTACATGTAGCATTTTCTTTCTTCCAAACAAACACCAATCAATTTATTTAAACATAAACTCTCCAAATGATAATATAATGCAGCAAGAGAGTATTTATAAACAAGTGCTAACAGCTCGAAGAGATGCATGAAAAACAGGAGCTAAAAGCACTGCAGTAGCTAGTTAAGAATACTCAACAAATATAAGTGAAGAACATGAGTATTCACATGAAAAAGCGGAGCGTGTCTCTCTCCCACACAAGGATTGCTAGGATCCGAATTTATTCAAAAAAAAAAAAAAAACACACAGACGCTCCAAGTAAAGCGCATAAGATGTGAAAGAATTAAAATATAGTTTCACTAGAGATGACCTGATAAGTTTGTTGATGAAGAAGGGGATGCCTTGGGCATCCCCAAGCTTAGACGCTTGAGTCTCTCTGAATATGGTTGGGATGAACCACGGGGGCATCCCCAAGCTTAGGCTTTTCACTCTTCTTGATCACATAATATCACCCTTCTCGCTTGATCCTTGAAAACTTCCTTCACACCAAACTCAAGACAGTTCTCATTAGAGGGTTAGTGCATAATCAAAAATTCTCATATTCTGTAATGATACAATCAATCCCAAAGCTTCTGGACATTAGCTACAGCCACCAATGCTTTGTGGAGCAAAGAAATCCACACAAACACAGTAAAAGAGCGAATGCAAAACAAAAGGCAGAATCTGTCAAAAACAGAACAGTCTGGAATGACGAATTTTTTCGAGGCACTTAAGTTGCTCAGATGGATCTGGCCTAAAATAATGAAAGTTGCGTACATATCTCAGGAATATGCGTGATTTTTCTCAGAATTTTTTGAATTTTCTACAGGGAGATAAGCTCAAATCCGTGACAGCTAAAAATCTGTCACTGCGCAGAAATCCAAATCTTGCATCAACTTTCAATATAGAACTTTACTTGGCACAACATTGCGATAAAATAAAGATACAAAGGAGTTGCTACAGAAGTAACAAAACTCCTTGACTCAAAGAAAACAAAAATAACAGCAAATAAAAACGATGGGTTGTCTCCCATAAGCGCTTTTCTTTAACGCCTTTCAGCTAGGCGCAGAAAGTGAAAATCAAGTGTTGTCAAGTGGCAAATCATTCAAATCATCAAAAGCTTCTTCCAACACACAGCTTGTAACAATGGGTATCTTAGATGTTCCTGGAGGTGTTTCATTACCTTTAACCGTACTAAAAGTTTTATCAATTTTAAGCTCATAATGAGTCTTTGGTTTTGGCACTTTAGGAACATACATAAACTTTTGCTCTCTACCCACATAAACTTTCTCCTTTTTAGACTTAAGAGAAGTAAAGGTTGAACTTAAGGTTTCAATAGCTTCCTCTAACTCATCAATTCTATGATTTTGGGTGTCATGGATATTATTATCCTCAAGAACAGTGATTCTTTCATTGATGGTGGCTATTGATTCATTAGTCTTACCAATACAATCAAGAAAATTTGGAAAAAAATTCTCCATAGAGTCTAACTTATTTATAACATCCTCCAAGGTGATCTCAATTTAATATCTTTAGTGGGTGGTGTTCCTACCAAACTTTCAATAATATTACAGGCTTCTAAAGCAGGAGTACCCAAGAAATTTCCACCTGTAAGAGTGTCTAGAACATACCTATACCAACTAGAGATACCAACATAAAAGTTCCTAAGGAGGATAGTGGTAGAGTGTTTCTTAGTACATCTATGATGAGCATCACTAATTCTATACCAAGCATCTTTCAAATTTTCACCTCCTAGTTGCCTAAAAGAACGAACTTCAACTTCAGGAGCATTCATTTTGAAAAACAAAATCAAACTGAATTAAACAAGTAACTAATTTTTTTGTGTTTTTGATAAAGAGAGCAAACAAACTAAATAAAAATAAACTAAGCAAGACAAATAACAAAGTAAAGAGATTGGGTGTGAGAGACTCCCCTTGCAGAAGCAATTCGTTTTCCCCGGCAACGGCGCCAGAAAACGTGTTGGTGGCTCTAGGTTAATAGTGCCAGAAACAATGCTTGTACGTCACACGTCAGTTGGGAACCCCAAGAGGAAGGTATGATGAGTGCAGCAGTAAGTTTTCCCTCAGTATGAAACCAAGGTTTAATCGAACCAGTAGGAAAACGAGGTTTGCTTCGAAGGTGTTGGTGAAGGAGTGTAGTGCGGCGCAACACCAGGGATTCCGGTGCCAACGTGGAACCTGCACAACACAATCAAATTACTTTGCCCCAACTTAACAGTGAGGTTGTCAATCTCACCGGCTTGCTGAAAACAAAGGGTTAAACGTATCGAATGGAAAATGATGTTTGTTTGCATAAAACAGTAGAGAACAATGATTGCAGTAGATTGTATTTCAGATGTAAAAGAATGGACCGGGGTCCACAGTTCACTAGTGGTGTCTCTCCAATAAGATAACTAACATGCTGGGTAAACAAATTACAGCTGGGCAATTGACAATTGATAAGTGCATATAACATGCATGTGTGAGCTGTGGTGTCTACTATGAGATTCATTTGGGCATTACGACAAAGTACATAGACCGCTATCCAGCATGCATCTATGCCTAAATAGTCCACTTTCCGGTTAACATCCGTACCCCTTCCAGTATTAAGTTGCAAGCAACAGACAATTGCATTAAGTAATGTGCGTAATGTAAACAATACATTCATCCTTGAATAAAGCATTGCTGTTTTACCCCTAGTGGCAACAACACATCTACAACCTTAGAACTTGCTGTCACTATCCCAGGTTAAATAGAGGTTGAACCCAACTATCATGCATAAATACCCCCTCTTGGAGTTACAAGTATTCACTTGGCCAAGGCTTCAACAAGTAACGGAGAGCATGCAAGATCACAAATGACATAGACATGATAATATAATATTCAGCTCCACATAGGTATCAATATAAGTCAGATCCCAGCAAACACAACATGTAGCATTACAATAAGATGATCTTGATCATGATAGGCAGCTCACAAGATCTAAACATGATGGCACAAGTGGAGAAGACAACCATCTAGCTACTGCTATGGACCCATAGTCCAAGGATGAACTACTCACGCATCACTCCGGAGGCGGGCATGGCGATGTAGAGCCCTCCGGTGATGATTCCCCTCTCCGGCAGGGTGCCGGGAAGAGCTTCAGAAACCCCCCGAGTTAGGGTTGACGACGGCGGCGGCAGCGAATATGTTCTGGATGAAAGGCTCGGTGTTTTAGGGTTTTCGCGTCTCGGGGAATAAATAGGCGAAGGGGCGATGTCGGCGGACCCCCGAGGGGCCCAAACCACCAGGCGCGGCGTGGGCCCAGCCGCGCCCCTGTGGTTTGGCCACCTCGTGGCTCTTCGTCTCTCCTTCGGACTCCGTGTACGTGCTGGAAAAATAGGGACTGGCCTTTTGTTTCGTGCAATTCCGAGAATATTTCCAGAAGTAACTTTCTGAAACCAAAAACAGCAGAAAACAGGGAACTGGCACTGTGGCATCTTGTTAATAGGTTAGTCCCAGAAAATGCATAAAAGTGATACGAAGTGTATATAAAACATGTAGCAAATGGTATAATATAAGCATGGAACAGCAGAAATTATGGATACGTTGGAGACGTATCAAGCATCCCCAAGCTTAGTTCTACTCGTCCTCGAGTAGGTAAAACGATAACAACAAATAATTTCTGAGGAGACATGCTTTCACACAATCTTGATCAATATATTGCAAGGCTCATGTCATGAATGAAGTGACTCAAAGCAATGATCTATAGTTTGCTAACAAATAGATAAAGAGTAAACAATGAATCATATAAGCAAAAACTTTTCATGAATAGTACTTTCAAGACAAGCATCAAAAAGTTTTGCATAAGAGGTAACTCATAAAGCAATAGATTCAAAGTAAAAGGCATTGAAGCAACACAAAGGATGATTAAGTTTCAGCATTTGCTTTCAACTTGTAACATGTATATCTCATGGATAGTTGTCAACATAAAGCAATATAACAAGTGCAATAAGTAAATATGTAAGAATCAATGCACACAAAGTTGACACAAGTGTTTGCTTCTAAGATAGAAAGGAGTAGGTAAACTGACTCAACATAAAGTAAAAGATAGGCCCTTCGCAGAGGGAAGCAGGGATTAAATCATGTGCTAGAGCTTTTTAAGTTTTCGAAAGCATATAGAGAGCACAAAATAAGTATTTGAGAGGTGTTTGTTGTTGTCAACGAATGGTAGTGGGCACTCTAACCCCCTTGTCAACCAGACTTTCAAGAGCGGCTCCCATGAAGGACGTTATCTCTACCAGCAAGGTAGATCATCCCTCTTCTCTTTTGTTTACACATGTATTTTAGTTTCTTTATAGATGACACTCCTCCCAACCTTTTGCTTACACAAGCCATGGCTAACCGAATCCTCGGGTGCCTTCCAACATTCACATACCATGGAGGAGTGTCTATTGCAAAATTAAGTTGCTTACTGATAAATCAGGGCAAAACATGTGAAGAGAATTATTAATGAAAGTTGTAATTAATTGGGGCTGGGCACCCCGTTGCCAGCTCTTTTTGCAAATTATTGGATAAGCGGATGTATATGCCACTAGTCCAGGTGAAAGTCTGTCAGAAGTAAATGACAAGATTGAAAGATAAAACACCACATACTTCCTCATGAGCTATAAAACATTGACACAAATAAGGAGTAATAAAGTTTTGAATAGTTTAAAGGTAGCACATGAAATATTTACTTGGAATGGCAGGAAATACCACATAGTAGGTAGGTATGGTGGACACAAATGGCATGGGTTTTGGCTCAAGTTTTGGATGCACGAGAAGCATTCCCTCTCAGTACAGAGTTTAGGCTAGCAAGGTTGTTTGAAGCAAACACAAGTATAAACCGGTACAGCAAGAATCACATAAAAACATATTGCAAGTATTATAAGACTCTACACTGTCTTCCTTGTTGCTCAAACATTTTACCAGAAAATATCTAGACCTTAGAGAGAACAAATATGCATCCAAAGTTAGCAAGTTTCCTGTCTTTCTGTTTATCCTTTTTTTACACAAGCGTCAAGCTTACGTGATACTACAAAAATAATATCTTTTGGGAGATACAAAAGAGCTTTCATATTACGTCCTGGTCTCTGCATCGATCATGACTGCATATAAGTTTCTCTGAATCTCTAGACGTGATACGTGTAGGTGATTGAGTGGAGTGTGCACAAGTTGCTGCAAAGATGTCTATGGCCGCCGACCGAACGAGAGGAGAAGAAACGCTGGAAGATAGCTGCAGATGCCGAATCCTGGAACATCTGTGAACAGACAGAAGAAACTGACGCAAGCCAGATGGGACACTCTGCGGGTCACCTGACAGCGGCTGGTATAAAGGAATTTTCGCACGCACATCAATGCTCCCAGCGCCGGCGTGTGTGACGTCTCGGTCGCCGGCCTATATAAACCCGAGATCGACCACGCGACAGAGCCGACCGCGCGCAACGCGGAGCTAGCTGCACCGATCAAATACCGTTACCATTTCTGCCACAGCGGGCCGGCGTCATGGCCTCGACGCTCGACGAAGAGAAGAGCCTCGGCGCCATGGAGGACGGAGCGGCGGGGGCGGCGGTGGCAAGAAGGCTAGCAGGTGGCCGGGGTTCGTCCACTTCTTCTTCTCCTCTCCGTGGTCATGTGCGCGCTCGTCTACGCCCCACGGTTCCTGGCGCCCGCGCTGGCGTCGACTTCTTCGAGCCGCGGCCGTCGTCCTTGGGTTAGAGCGGGGGGATCAAGACATGGACGAGGCGTCGTCGGCAATGCGGTGGACGACGCGGTGGTCCTCGACAACCAGTGCGCTCCCCGTGCGCGTCATGCCCAGCCACGGCATCTGTTTGCGACCGCTCGGACTTCAACACCGACGTCTGCTTCATGGCCGGCGACGTGCGCACGGACGCCGCGTCCCTCTCGTTCCTGCTCTTCCCGCCGCAGCACGGCGCGTCCATACCACCTTGGAGAACAAGGAGGAGCGGATCCGTCCCTACACACGCAAGTGGGAGCGGCACCTGATGGCGGGGATCCACGAGGTGCGGCTCCGCACGCCCCGGCCAAACGAGACGGCGTCCGAGCAGCACGTTGCGACGTGGTCCACGACGCGCCGGCGCTGGTGATGACGGCGGGCGGGTACACGGGCAACCTGTTCCACGCGTTCAACGACGCGTTCCTGCCTGCGTGGCTCACGGTGCAGCACCTCCACCGCCGGGTGTGTTCGTCGTCCTCGCGTACAACCCGTGGTGGGCCGGCACGTTCCGGAGCTCGTCTCCGGCCTCTCGGACCACCACGTGATCGACCTCCTCCACGACAAGCGCACGCACTGCTTCCCGGGCGCGGTCGTCGGGACACGCTTCCACGGCACCCTCGCCGTCGACCCAGCGAGGACCCGGGACAACCGCACCCTCGTCGACTTCCACAGCTTCTCGCCGGCGCATACAGAGACGTGGACGCGCCACCGGAGCAGAGGAGGACGAACACGACATCACGTCCGAGGCTGGGGATCTTCTCGCGCAAGGGCACGCGGGTGATCGAGAACGAGGCGGCCGTGGCGCAGCTCGCGACGTCGATAGGTACGATGTGTCGATCCTGGATACGGCGAACGGCGCGCCGCTGTCGTCGGAGTACGCGGCGGTGAGCGCGTGCGACGTGCTGGCGGGCGTGCACGGGGCCGACCTGACGAAGCTCCTGTTCCAGCGCCCGGGCCGCGCCGCGCTCCTCCAGGTGGCGCCGCTGGGCGTTGCCGCCCATCGCGCGCGGGGGGTGGCTACGCGGCGGCGTGCGGCATGATGGAGGTCTCTATGAGCGTACGACGTGCTGGCGAGCGAGAGCTCGCTGCGCCGGCGCGTACGCGGCCGACGACGTGGTGGTGCGCCGACCGGAGAGGGCAAAGCAAGGGAAGGGATGGGACCTCGTAAAAAGAACGTCTACCTGAGCGGCCAGAAGTGAGCCTCGATCTTGACAGGTTCGGGGACCGCTGCGGAAGTTGCACTCCCGCGCTCTGAGGCTGCCGGTCGCCACGTA